>PPHD01000342.1:16721-31738 GCA_002909625.1 Bambusicola thoracicus | reverse complement strand
CCCCCCCCCCCCCCCCCAGCCTTGGTGCTTCCCACTGCCAGAATGTCGGTGATGCAGGGAAGAGAAGGGGAGAGTTTTGCTGAGCTTTGAATTGCAAAATCAAATGAATGAATAATTCTGTGTAAATAAACAAAATATTTATGGTGGCTTGCAGTTGGAAGGTATGGTGGTGATTTAGATTAATGCTTTTGGCAGTCTCACAGTGCTTGTGGCCAGAAATAGTCCTGTTTCATGGGCAAGAGAGAGAGTGGATGAAAACAGCTTGGTACAATTTTGGGGAGAGTCCTTTCAAAATGAATTGTGTGCACCCCAGTGAAGATGACCCATTAGAAGGTCAAGAGACCCCACGAAGAAAGCAAGTAAAACATACCAAAGAGAGAGTTCAAGGTTTTATCAGGTCTTTATTGTTGCATTGCTTTTAGAGTTAAAAAAAATGTTTAACTTTTCTGAGCAACCCCATCTGAAGAACTGACCACGCCGTAGCATTAAGCTGTGTGTTCCCTCCCTGCTGCCCATGGGTTCCTCTTCCTGCTGGGTCAGAACATTTCGGCTCTGTGCAGCTGCAGACAGGGTGTGCAGGCAGTGGGACTGATGTGACAGGGTGACAACACAACGTGCCTTGGGACCTTTGGGGGCAGCAGGGGCTCAGGGGTTTGTAGTGGGTTTGTAGGGTTTGCAACAGGGTCAGAGGGTGGCTGGGTTTTGGATCAGCCCTTTGCAGAGATGCAAAACTAAATTATTTAACTGAATCAGAAAGACATCACCTTACTTCCTCAGTGCATCAGAGGAGAGTGCTGTAAGTTAAGAAGTCCTGCTTTAGCAGAACCACTCAAATTTTTCTTCCATAGTCATACAGAATTGGGGAGTTGGTGATGTAAAAGCAACATAAATGTTTTCCCCTACTGAATTAGAGTCATAGAATATCCTAAGTTGGAAGGCATCTGTAAGGATCACTGAGTCTAACTTGTGGCTCCACACTGCAGTGAGGTGGAAATGGATCTGGTAAGAACCAGAGATTGAAGCTGTGTGGAAGGAGTGAGTCCCGCTGGTGCTGTGCTGGGTACAACCTGAGTCCTGTGAGCCGGTCCCTGTGTGTGTGCTGGGAATGCTGCTGGGGGAATCACAGAGATCCAATGAGCTCTGCTCTGTTCAGTCTGAGCCCTGGAGCAAATTGCAGCAAAATTTCTTCCTTGTGTATTGCATTTCTTACCTAGCACTTTGGCTGACACTGAGGTGAATTAGGAAGCCTCTTCCCAGGAGCATTGTTTAGGCTGACTGTGCAGGCTTTGGGAAGCAGCGCCCAGGAGCCTGAGCTTCACTAAGTGGGTGGCATCGAGCAGGTTTTGGTCTTAAAATAATACAGCAAGCTGCTGCCATGCATTGCCTTCAGGTGCAGCACAGCACTTGGGACACTCTGGAGACTTCTTTCACTGCCACAAGCCGAACACCTTCGCTACTGGCATTGAGGAACCCGAGACTGACAGCAGCAGCTGCTCCCTGTGGAGGCTGCAGTGCATTTCCCTGTAGAAAAATGTCATTTTTCCTCTGCTCTCTCTTTGCAGTGCAGCACCTGTAAAAGCTTTCAACAGCATCCTTTGATAGAGTGCTGCTCAGCTGGGCACAGAAAAGCAAGGTCTGAGGCACAGCCTATTGCCTGAGGGTGTTTTGGTCCCTCACCCCACATCTGCAAGGGAACAGACAGCTGTAATCAAAGCTTTTCTCCCAGAAGCTTTTTAATAAAACCTGACAGTGTCACTAGGCTTATTGGTACAGTGTACCTGCATGGAGGTGCAATGTTCTCCACTGTATTTTGTGTATTTCCTCCTGTATTTTCATATAAAATGTGCCAAGTGACAAACTGTCAGTGTTGCACATTGACAGAAACACTGAGCTCAGTGCTGGGGTAGCAGGGATGTGCCCTGGGTGCTGCAGCCAGGGCTTTCCTTCAGTGAAGCATCTCCAGGAAGAAGGAAGTCATCTTGTCTAGTTTAACAGCAGCAATCCCACCTCTAATTAAAATGAGACATTTCTGATGGCATCCTAACAGGATCTGATGACTTTGTTAATCTGAGGTGGCAAAGCAACTCCGTCTTTGTCAGCGTGTGACATGTGACAAGGCTGGATGGTGGCTGCCTAGCTGCTGTGACCACAGTGCTCCTTCTCCATCTGCCTCCAACAGGGCTGGCTCGTGGTGTGCCTTGCACGTCCTGGCCGGGAGATGCTGAGGGTGGAGAGCTGTGTGCTGAGTGCCGCACATTTGGATCAGCCTCTGGATGCTCGGGGAGAGATGTTTTGCCTTGCTCTCCTGTCCCATGTCTGTCGGTCACCTCCAGACCCATCGTCAGTTGTGGAGGAAAAATTTTTGCTGCTGAAAGACATTCTCAAAGGCAGTCAGGAATTTTGGGCAATATTCTTCCAGTTCCGTGGAACGTGGCAGGCAGGGAGGAAACTCTGGACTTTTTGATGGAATCCTTCATTGATGATTAGAAAAATGTTTTGAATTGAAAGTTGTCACTGCAAGTATTAAATATTTGGAAGCTTTGAGCTTTTATTTTTCTTCGTGCTCCTCTGAGCGTGCTGAAGGTTTGAGCCCTGCTGTGGGTGAGGTTCTGCAGCTGATCTGTTAAGTGACTCTGTGAAGTCTTTACCTCTGTCAGGCTCAGGATTATAGAATGATAGAACCATATGAGTTGGAAGGATCCTTTGAAGGCCATGTGGTCCCACTCCCTCTCAACGAACAGGGACGCCCACAGCTCCACCAGGTGCTCAGACTCTCACCCATGACCTTGGGTGTCTGCAGAGACGAGGCGCCACTGCCTCTCCCCCCTTATTACACACAGCATCTTCCTTATATCCAATCTAAATTTCTTTCATGTCTCCATAGAGTCTTCTCCAGGCTTCACAGCCCCAGCTCTCAGCATGTCCTTGTAGCAGCCAGCACATCATCTCCCAGCATTTTTAGGAGCTGATAGAAACCACATACTGCATGCTCAGTGTAGCTGAAGCTGATGGCTCTCAGACAATGCACTTCATTCAGAAGCTTTCTGGATGTTGAAATCGCTCCCTATTCTCTGATTGCTGTCAGCGTAATTATTCTTGTGCCATAACTAAATCCTGACATCTCCTTTTTTGCAGGGGGCATTGGAAAGGATGCAGATGATAATTCCAGAAATTGTTTTATTGCCCCCTTCAGATTATGCCCACTCAGAGAGCACTCAGAGTTGCTGCCTTAATGAAGCTCCTGGGCCCTTCTTGTCCCTTAGACCAGACAGAAGTGCCATGTGTATTTGGGATTTCTTCCAGTTGTACAAAGACTTTTAATTCCCTTACAGGTTTATAAGGATACAAGTACATGGGTTTCTGGCTTGCTGGCAATAATTATCTATGCCTGGGATATAGTTGGCCTTCCAGGCTGCAAGTGTACACTGCTGGCTCATCTCCAGCTTTTTGTTCACCAGGACACCCAGGTCCTCCATAGGGGAGCTCTCAAGGAGTTCTTTTCCCATTCTGTACACATAGTTGGGATTGCACTGACCCAGACGCAACACCTTGCACTTGGCTTTGTTGAACCTTATTAGGATTACATGGGCACAACTTTTGAGTTTGTCAAGGTCCTTCTGCATGGCATCCCTTTCTTCTGCTGTGTCAGCTGCACCACTCTGCTTGGTATCGTTTGCAGTCTGCTGAGAGTACACTTGATCCTACTGTCTGTGTCACTGACATAGATGTTAAAGAGTATCAGTCGCAAGGCAGATTCCTAAGGGACCCTGCTCATCACCAGCTTCCACCTGGACATAGAGCCACTGACAACAACCCTCCGTGTGCGCTGCGTTTGCTTGGAGCAGCATAGCACTGAGTCATGGGTGTGGTTACGTTAAGAGGGAAGATATCAGGCAGTGTCACCCACCCCTCCAGTTGAATGTTTTGTAATTCCATTGCAGCACAAATTTATAAGCAAATTGTATTTTGTTTTCAGAAACTCCAAGAAAAGAGGATCTGACAGCCTCCTCGAAATGTTTTGCTAAATCTGTGTAGTCCTGAAGCATCAGTGCTAAATGGCTGTAAGGCTGGGCTCAGTATTGTAACCCAAGCAGATTTAGCTTGCAACTCTGAAGGATTTTACTGGTAAACTTGAAAAGTGGCTTTCCTCCTTGATCAGGGGATATCTGCTTTGCAGTGGGCAGGTCCAGGGACTGGCAGAGCCCCATGAGACCAAACTGCCACCTGTGTGCCTGCCATGGAATGTCATTTTTGTCCCTGCAGGTCTCTGTCAGCTCCTGCTGCCCCAGTAAGGCTTTGCAGCCTGTTGTCATGTGATAATTGGACTTGATAATCTTAGTGGTCTTTTCCATCCTGAAGGATTCTATGATTCTGGCTGCTCTCCTGCTTGGATGTGTATCAGGAAGTTCCCTGCTTTGTACCTAGAGGGAACTCTGGATGTGTTGGTGCCTCTCACACCACACTGCCTCTAGCAGCTGCTCAGTATGGCTTGCTCTGGGTTATAGCAGTGGAAGGAAGAAAGCCAGCAGGAGCATATCTGGCCTGGCTCTCAATGGCTTTTTTGGGGGGGATGGGGAGCATCCATTCTATTTATACACTGGTGCTCTGGTGCAGGTTCCTTGATTCTGCCACCTGCTGTCTTGTTCTTGCCTTGCCCTGAGGATAGTGCTGCTGGTCTGTTAGTGCAGTAGGTGTCTGTAGGTCTCTGCATTCATGGAATGCTAGGATGGTTTGGGTCAGAAAGAACCCTAGAGGTCACCTGGTTCCAACACTGATTTCCCACCTCTGGACCACATCTGCCATCTGAGCACTGAGCGTATGCTGTGCAAGTAGCAGCTTGGGCAGCCTGTACCAGGGAGGCTCTGAGGTGCTTGGGAAGATTAGAAGGATGATTAAAAATGGAGAGCAAACCCCAAGCTGGCAGCCTTTTAGGAAAGGATTTATTTGTAATTACAGAAAGAGGAAAATGAGGTCCCAGCCTGCAAAGCAGAAGTAGTGTAGTGGACTGCATCCTGCTTCAGTTGGATTTCACCATCTGTAACTGAATATAATTTATCTGGGGAAGTGTCTGCCTGCTTATACTGCATTGGAGTATGAGAATATGTTGTTAGCAAACCAACCTGGAGTGTCTGCATTTCCTTATTTCTGATGACATGAGAATTTTGATCTACCTTGTGTTACGGAGATGCAAATATCTCTGTCTCTCCATTCTGTGACTTACAGGGTGTCTGCTGTTTGCTGTTCTGCTCATCTTCATACAGGAGCAGCATTTATTCTGGTGGAATTTGTTTTTTTTCTCCTTTCTGGTCTTCTGTCTCAAGGCACAGCCTTATGCCAAGGAGAGCTCTGGGGACTTGACTGGGGAGGGATTGAATGGGGAGATCATAGGGAGAGGTGCCTTTGTACCCACTTCCTTCTTGCTGATATGCAGAAATCATGCAAAGGGCCTCAGAATTCCACTGATGTGTACACTGTAGCTTGTCACAAGTGCTGTAGAACATCACCGAGTTGTCTGAATAGCATAAAATAACTGTAAAGAATTAGAGACTGGACACATCTGTTATGTCCAGATGGGGAAAAAACAGATTAGGGTTGAAAACGTTAGCGCTTCCCCAGAGTGACTTGTGACCAGTTAAAGTATTTCTGAAACTATCAAGTTGCATTTGCACTAGGAGAAAAATCATGTTTAAATTTCTTTGAACACAGGTGTTCCCAGGTGTGCTCCACTTCCTGTGGTGCACTGAGAGGAAATGTGAGCAAGAACATAGTGGGAAATGCTCAAGGGGGATTCTTGGTTGCCCCCAGTGTGTGCTTTGCCAAGCAAGGTTGGTACGGAGGTATGGGCATTCCCACCTGTGTTTTTGTCCCCAAAACATGGCAGGCACCTGTGCAGGTAGCATCGTATGGAAACAAAACTTGAACTCTGCTCAGAGATGTCCTGCAAGGCTGGTCACAGGAGTTGGGTGTTCTCAAGGCTTAGAGGAGGTTCCTGGCTGGGATCTGGCTGCTTTGCTCCATGGCTCTGGGACTGGAATGTGCTTTTGGGCAACCCCCTGACCCTGTGTAGTTGTCTGCACAGAGGTAACCTCGAGGGAAGGAGGGTTGTCCTGGTGGTGACAAACCCGCCATCTTCAACTGAAGTCTTTCATTTGTCTGATTTACATAAAATAGGGGAAAATCAGCAGGATGCAACAGGAAGAAGGAGATGGCTCTTGAAAGCTGCTGCTGAGCAGGCAGCTGTGTGGAAGGGGTTCACCCCTCCTGAGGTGAGTGGGGGACTTGCCTAGGGGCTGTTCCAGGGCACCAAGTTGCCTGGTGGCTGCTGCTTGCCCCTGGGCAGCTCTGGACATCCCTGCAGCAATGCAAACTGCTGGAGTGGGTTCCTCCCCCACAAGACTACAAACGCTGCCAGCAACCCAGCCTGCTGCCGTCTCTTTGCAGCGTGGGTGCCTCTGTATCCTGCACAGGGCTGTGGCAGTGCTTGCTGCTGGACCTGTCCCTGTGGACCTCAGGGCTCTGGTGTCACCACAGCCAGCCATTGACAAGCTATTTTGATAGGGATGGGTATTGGCTATGTGAGTGTTTGTTGTTCAGAGCGGGCTTGGTGCAGCAGGTCCTCAGGCTGTTGAATAGTAAATAATTGTTCTTCCTTTTAGCTGAACAGACTCTGATCCCAAATCTCTCTTGTAAAGGATTTACTTGACCCACTGTCTCCAATTTTGGCAACTTACACCCTAGGGCTGTGACCCAGAGGTCACAGGCAGCACTGTGGTGTTGGGACTAGGGTGGGGGAACACAGTGTGCAAGGGAGGGGATGAGCAGTGCTACTGGGTCAGGGCTGTCACAGCACTGTCCAGCCTGCACCGCTGCTGGGTGCTGCACAAGGAGATGTCCATGTGTGCCAAGGGTTTCAAATTTCTGCATGTGTCAAGCCTGTAAAATCCAATAACTGTGGATTTCATCTGTCTTTGCTGAAATACCGTTTGCCTGAATTCCAGATATTTGATTAGGTTGAATTCGATTTCATTCTTCTTATACTTATCTCTCCAAGGCACTAACTTTGAAAGTCAGACTTAATGACCGTCATGAAAGGAAAACAAACACTTCTGTAAGATGAACATTAACACGTTCAGCAGACACGGGTGAAGTCACCGCCGTTCTCTTTTTAGCTCCTTTATCCCTCGTTCCGTGCTCTGACAGCGCTGTTCCTTCCGCTCAGCCCAGAATAGCTGAAAGCCTCCCGGGAGCAGCTTCACCACTGTGCGTCGTGGCTCTTAATAGGAAAAGTCAATGTTGCAGGAGGTTGTGTGGAGGAAAGCACCTCCAGCACGCTGTCCTTGTCCACCACGACCAGCTGCCTCACCTGCTGCCTTTTAGAATCACAACATCATAGAGTCATTTGAGTTTGAAGGGACCTTTGAAGGCCATCTGCAATGAACAGGGACATCCACAGCTCCACCAGGTGCTCAGAGCCCCATCCCTGACCTTCGGTATCTGCAGGAATGGGGCGCTGCTGCCTCTCTGGTCACTCTGTGCCTTAGCATAAGGAACTTTTTCCTTATATCCAATCTAAATCTCCCCTTTTTTTCATTTGAAACCATTTCCCTCGTCCTACCACACAGACCCTGCACTGCACTGCACTGCTTGTGCAGCAGAGGTTAAACCAATCTCACAGTCTTCCCTAATCTGTACTTTGACCCAGCCTGTGGTGATGCCATTGCAGCCAACAGTACAGGGCTGAGTTCTTCACACCCACAGCCCAGCCATGCTTCTTAGCATGGTACCAGCCATGGTGTGCCCCTGGTTCTAAGTTAACATGGGTACGTGGCCATTTGCAATGGGAAACAATATAGAACAGCAGCTATAAAACCAGCTTGCTGCCTCTTTGAGTATCTGTGAACCAAAAAACAGAGAAGTCATTAATAGTTGTTTTCTGCCAGTTTTTTTTGAGCTTAGAATTATGTCATTAAGCAATGAAGGAGAGCTGAGCTCCGAATCTGAAAGTGGAGCTCTAAACTTGTGCATAACTGCAGAAAGCAAGGTGGCTGTGCTTAGTGCTTTGTAAAGTCTTTATTCACAGTATTTTTGTTTTGAAGACATTTTCTTCACCCTAGTTGTTTTTCTTTTAGAATATTAGTTCTAGATTCAAGTCTTCATGTTAATTGTTTTTATACCTCCAAGCGTGTCTGCTGTCTCTGGACACTGCTGGGGCTCCTGTACCTCCCAGCATCTGTGCTGAGCTGCACCCAAAGGCACCACGTGCCCAGGTGTTGTGCATTTGTACTAATCCTGAATCACTGTAGCTGGTGTAGTCTCCCTGTGTGTGTTGACAACAGCCAGAAGGGACAGCTGATAATGGCTCATGGAAACCTGCAGAGCTGGAAGGGAGCACAGCATGTGCCTGGGTGTGGGATCTGTCCCCAGCAGCAGCTCCACAAAGGCCCTGTGGTGTGAGGAGTAGGAGGGGGACCTGGAGACCCACAGCCACTGGCTCACACTCACCTTCACGCTGCCTTGTTAGATCAGCAAGCACTTGACATAGTTGGATCCCAGCACAGACCTGGAGTTTGTAGTGCCACCACAGCGCAAATAAACATCTTCACTGCAGCTGTGGTGTTGTGAGACTGGAAAATGTGCTCAATGAGTGAGGCTGTGCACCAACAAGAGGCCTGTGCTGACACGGGGTCTGGAACCAGCCATCCTTCTGCACTGCTGATTTATGCCTTTTGTAGGCTTTTTTTCCCATAATTCTTATCAGAAAAATAAGCCCAAGCTGGCTGGCATCAGCACAACGGCAGCACCGTGGGGAGGAGGGCTGGGTTTGCTGCCAGTGAGTGTGACTGCCTGAAAGCTGGTGATGATGACAGCACATGGCAGCCCTCAGGAGGCAGGAGGGGAGCTGGTCAGGGAACGGTGGAGTTGAAGCGAAACACGGGAACAGTGGTTTGTCTGGGAAGGCAGTATTTCTGAAATGTTTTCTGTTCTTAATCTTGATGTGGCTCTTTGAAGGTTACCTGGAAAGCAGATAAGTGGTTTTGCTGCAAGCACATTTTTTTTTCATCATGTTCTCAAAGCATGTTATTGCAATTACCATTTTCCTAACTCTTCAAATTTAATTAACACAAGTGGTGGCACTTTGGAGAGGAAAGGCTCATTCCGCTGCAACAGAAGTTTGCACAGCACGGACAAATTTCACCAGAGACCTGGGCTGGCAAGCTGCTTGGTGGACACTCGTCATCAAAATCATCATCATTAACTTCATCGTTTTTGTTGTTGCCGTCACTGTTCTCGTTGTAAGTGCGTGTCCCTGTGTGCTGCTGCTGGTGCTCTGTGCTCAGTGGCACAAAGTAGCACCTACTGACCAGTATCCAAAAATACAAAGTGTCAGCAACCTGACTGGAGTGTCTCAGAGGCTGCGGTGTGCCCAGGGCTTTTCCCTCCAGCTGCCTACCACAAGCAGTGCTGTGAGTTTTGCAGACTCCTGTGGCATTCTGTCTGCTGATAGAATGTTGTCAGGAGGGCAACATGCAGAGAAGTTCAGTGTGTAACAAACATCCTTCACATCTGGCATATGGGAGCTGTTAAGCATTTCTGGCTGGATTTTAAGCTCAGATTTGCAAGTTCTCAGGGCAGGATGGCCCGGCAGAGAGCTTGCTGTCAGCTCCAGCACCTGTGCTGTGCGGTGGGAGGTCTGGGATCTCAGGCGCAGCCCTTGCATTCCTGTCCTGCTCCTCACACACACACCCAAAAATGCATTTTCCAGCATTTTTTTCCCAAAGTACTTTCTTCCTCAAAGTATTTCAAGGTTTACAGGAGGCTTTGCTGTGGCAGTGAAGCTTTCTGTGATGCTGGGTATTCAGAATGGCTGCCTCAAACGTTGTTATTTGCAATGTTTTTCATAAGTGGATTTGAGTTGGTTAATTTTGCTAATAAAATACCACGCAGCAGAGCATATGTTGCTGCACAAGCAGCTGTGTCCCAAAGGTGCCGCGTGGCTTTGCATGCTCCCACATCCCTTCATGCCATTGCAGAGCTGTTAGCTCTCCAGTGAGCAAATCTTGCTGGTTTTCAGTCAGACTCTTGAGGAGATGCCACCATGCTGTGAGGAATCAGGAATTCTGTGCTGAGTGGAGCTGCAGTCCTGCTGGGTAGTTTTAGGGATGGGGAGGGGGATGGGGGGCTTCGCTCCTGTCCACCGCTGCAGCTCGGGGACAGCACTGTCCCTAAATGCAGCTCAGAGCTGCTCATCCCCCTCCTTTCCCAATGGCACTGATGGCTGGAGTCCCCTCTTTTAAACTGAATTACCATTTCTTGCACCTCACCAGTTCCAATTTCTGCATCTATTTAAGTTTCTGAATCTCGTTTCCTCTCCTTAGCCTCTGTGGTGCCCTGCCCTGCCTCTTAGCTGCCAGCACACCGCAGAGCTGGAAACTGTTTCCAAACAGAAACTGGTAACAAGTGCGGCCAGAGCTGTCTGGTGAAAATGCAATTGTCTCTGCTCTGTACAGAATTAAATTCCCAGTTGAAGCGATTAGCAGTATTGCTAATAATTTACTGTGCTCGATTTCAAGATACTTGGAGGCTCCAGAAGTGCATTTGCTGAGTGAGCTGACGCCCAAGGTTTGGTTCTGTTGAGCCTGTGATGGTTTCAGGACACGCCACTGTCCCTCTGTGCAGGCTGCAGCTGTATGCATGGCAATAAGAGCAACTACTTGAAATGCTGCAGATGGGAGCAGCAGGATGCTCGCCCCTACAGATGCCAATTTCTCATTTTTTACTTATTAGTTTTATTTTACCTTGATGTTTGCCGTTCCAGCATCCCTGCTGAAGGTGCCCAAAGGAGCCACTGTGAGCACAGCCATGATGTGTTTACAGATACCTCAATGTAGTTTTTAGGAATAATGCAATTTTTAAGATGGATCTGTAATGTTTTTTATTGCAGTCTCATACGTTCCAATTGATTCCAAGTGAAACCTGCATAATTTGGTTTCCACATAATGAAGTTGAAAAGTCTTACAGCAAGTTAGCAAAAGGTCCTTTTATTCTACTTTGGTGTTTATTGTGAAAAGGCAGCTGGGGCCCTGGGGTCCAACCAAGCAGGCTGTGGGTTATGAACCAGAACTTGCAGAGTGCCTGCAGGAAAGCAACAGGTAGCAGAGAGGACGGAATAGTACCCAGAAAGCTGGAGAGCAGATGGCAGGATGGACAGAAAGCATCTATCAGCTGAGGTGGGGCCGTGCCCAGGAACAGGCTGTGTGTGCTGAGGTGCGGCAGTGCTCTCCCAGCTCTTGTGCAAGCATTTAGAAATTGGGTCTGTTTTAAAATGCAGTAGCCATGTTCTCCTTTTTTCTTTATTTTTAGAGTGTTAGCTCAAAGTTAGTATGATTCTATTGTTCAGTGATCTTTCTGAAGTCTGGCTGCCAAATCCCCAACATGCAGCCACATTTGCAGGCTGCCAGATTTGCTTAGGGGGTAAAGCTGGCAGTGTTTTCCACCCAAAATGATCCACGGGATTCTTGGGGCTGCTTCTGTATTCAGAAAGGAGAGGGAGGTAGAAATATGTCTGTATAGATGTCACGTAAGGCCTGCTTAATAGAATTAGCAGGAGTGAGTCGGTGAAATTCCACTGAAATCAATTGAGTTGCTCCCACTTAATTGGTGAATTTGTCATCAAATACTTAATTTGTTCTATAGAGGGACAGAAATATGCTGTATGCTCTGGAAGTTAAAAAGAATTCCACGTGTTGGTTTTTCATTGTTGCTAATAGAGCCCAAAGGCCTCATGTGCAGCCCTGGAAGGGGCACTCAGAAAGTGTTGGCAGTGGGGCGGGAGGTGCTGGGTGCTCTGTGTGCACACATGGCTACATGGGATCTGCTGCTCTCTTGTTGTGCTGCCAATGGGTCTTTCCAGCTCTTTCTTCCCCCTGCCTGTCCTGCACAGAGAGATGGCAATGCTGCGGGTCGCTCTGTTGGCTGAACCCGGTGGGGAGTCTGCAGGGAGGCACCACTAAGCACAGACAGAGGAAATCAGGGCACCGAGTGGAGCCTTAATTAAACATTAGGAGCTGGGCTCCAGAAAAGCAGATTAAGGTATTAGACAAGGCCAAAGCCACAGCAACAGCATGGCAGCACTTCATTTCCCCCCTGTGGAGGCTGAGTGCTGGCTGCCGGGCAGTGGGTTGGAGATTGCTGAGTTGGTGCAGGAGGTCTGCCAGCCTTCCCTGCCCAGCCTAGTGCCATCACCTCCCAGCAATTACCTTTTTTACAAAATGAGACAGAATAAATACGTGCTTTTTTTTTGCAAGCATCAATATTTCCGTGGGGTCAAATTGGCAGTTCCCTTGTTTTGAAGCACAGACGTCAATGTTTCTAAGGCTGATTTGTCTGCTTTCCCCTTGGCTGGATAATAATAGACTTATTGATTGTGACTCAGAAAAACAGAGTGAAGGAACTTTGCCTTTATTCTGGCAGCATGCACTGGGGCATTGGCGGCTGCGGCTCTGTCACCCCAGGACCACTGGGTCTGGGAGCAAAAGAAGAGAGAACCTTGTGCTCCCCTTATCCTCCTTCTCTCATCTCCCTGCTATGGAGCAAAAAAGATCACCAGGAGCTTTTCTGGGTGCCTGTGTGTGGGTATGGATTTTCTAATTTTCTAAGTCATCTTAGAAGTTACTCTTAGCTAGGTATAATAAGCAGAGCACGGCTTTCATGAGACTGGGAGGGGGGGCATGCATTGCAGTCGTTATAAAATTCACCCCAAAGTGGATAAGCCTTCATCAAACCATGATGACCCCAGTGCAACAGTGCCCTGTCATTCAGAGAAGTGGAGAGGTCACCGTCCCTGAGGGTATTCCAGAACTGTGGGGATGTGGCACTGAGGGACGTGGGCACGGGTTGGACTGGAGGTGGGCTTGGGGATCTTGGAGGGCTTTTCCAGCCTGAATATTTCTATGGTTTTATGATTCCATGAATTAGGGCAGCCAGCCCCATGTTTGTTAACCACATCCTCCAGCAGTTACTGCATCATAAATGAATAGGATCTACACCAAATCCCTCTTTGGTTTTATTGCATCTTCACCTTACTTCTATTTGTGGCTTTGATGCTTACACATCCTCGGCACCACTGGAGATGGGCTCCTGAAGCACGTGGGGACCTGAAGCAGCAATCCGTGAGTTGGTGACCACGTTTGTTAAAGGGCACAGAGAAATCTGCTCTGCAGCATCTGCCATTTCTCACTTGCTTTGAACTGAATTAGCTGCAAAGGCTTCCAGGCATATTTCCAGCCAGTGTGAATTGCTGCAACGTCACTGATGTCAGTAGAGGTTTGTGATCTTATGACAACTGATAATTTGGCCCGTGGTCTTCAAAGGAGTGGAGGCTTGTGTCCGTGACAGGGGGAAGTCATTAGGAAGTGAAAATTGCTTCCTTCACTTTTGCTGTCTCTCCCCACAATGATAAACACCAGTGCAGGAGAGCACTAGCAGGCCAGGAGAGCCCACTAGAAACAAACCAAAGATACTGAAAGCATGAGAGCAGGGAACAACACAGCGCGGTCTGTAGGTGCAGAGCATCCCGCTGCAGGACAAGGCAGGGACAAGAGGTGTAAATCCAGCACAGACACCTGGCCTTCTGGAAGCAGGGGAAGCTTGAGAGCTCAGGGCAGAGCCTGGCAGCAGTGCAGGCATCGACATCACAGCCAAAGCACTTGGACTCAATTGGGTTCAATGTCTGCCTGGCTCAGCTTAGGGTTAATAGCACGTTGACTTCACAGGCTCTGCTCAGAAGGCTCTAAGATGTTGCTTTTCATTTATTTGATCGGACTGGTCTGATCCCCTGTTTGCCCAGGGGTAATTTTGTGATGTTGCAAGCCGATAAGAAATGAGATCGCAATAAGTGGCTTCACTCCTGCTGCAACCTGTTTGTTGTTTCAGCCCTGAGACACCAATCAGCCCCAGCTCTGTGGTGGGAGCAGCCTCTGGTATGCAGACCTCAGCCCAGCTCCTAAACCCGCTTTGGGCAGAGAAAGAATATGTGATGCTAACATCTGGGTGCTGAGATGGGTCGGTGATGGTGGCATAACTGGGAGCAATGCCTCCAGGGGGCTCCACGTTGCTGAAAACACACAACACAGAGAGGAGGCAGAAAGAGAGGTTGCAGGCAGTACTCTCCAGGATTTAGAATTCAGTGGTACTTTCTGCATTCAGACATATAAGTGTATCCACGAAGAATTAATATTTGGAGATGGTCTGTAAGAGACCAAGGCAGCATCACGCTGAGTTGTGCCCGGCTGAGCCCTGTGCCGTGTGGATGGCTGTGGGCAGGCGTGGTGGCCCAGCCCCTGGGCTGCTGTGGGGCTGGGGATCCACAGTGGGAATGTGGGCAGAAAATGTGGATTCTTTGCCCAATCTGGGCTTGTCTGTGAAACGGAAGAAGATGAGCTCAGCTGTGTTTGCTGCTTGAATTGGTTCAATTAGGCTGAGTGAGGCTTGGAGTCCTATGTTTCTTTCATGGATTGATTGTGTATGGGTTATGTATCTGATGCTAAATTCTCCTGAAACTCCGCCTGCTTTCATTAGGGGTGAATTGGTTGTGCTGCACCACGATGCTGATTTCTGTGCTCTGATTGAATGAGCACAGTGCTTACAGGGCTTGACCCAAATCTTCTTTTCTTCTCTCTTTCTCTTGGATTAAACCCATGATTGAGAGGAGCCTTGGAGAAATACTCCTCGTTGATGTTTACCACCTCCAAGAAAATGAAGTGAGAACAAGCTGGGAAGATTTAGCAACCATTGAACATTTCTGCATCACTTCAAAGTCCTAAAGGGGAAAAAAAAAAGAAAGAAAAGAAAACACAAATCCCCACTTATTTTTATGTCATCCTTACAACTATTCTGCACTTTAATTATATCTAGATAAGTAACAAGCAAAGTGTCTAATTCTGTTGAGACATTTTGGCATCCTCTATCTAATCGCACAGCACCTCTAGGAACCATGAGTTAGTTTAAGCAGTCCATGA
>PPHD01000342.1:0-16701 GCA_002909625.1 Bambusicola thoracicus | reverse complement strand
GAGAATAATTTAAAGAGATTATAATTACATAAATTTTGATAAATGCTTTATTAAAAAAAAATAAAGGGGGGAAATTTACTTGTAATAAAACTGGTTGGCCATGTAGGTAACAGGCTGGTAGGACGGGTTGGTGGGAGAGATGCGTGCTGCCCTGAGCTCTGTGCAATGGATGGAGCGGGCAGTGCTGGTGCTCCTGTGTGTGTCCTGGCCTGGTGGAGGCTGACCAGCAGTAGTATTGGGACTGCAGAGCTGCCTGGCATGCTCCTGCCTTCCTATGTGCAGAATTCAGTGATTACTGCACAAAATTCCTTTTTTTTTCTTAATCCTGATGTGCGTGATTTATTCAGACCATAAAGGCACCTCCTTAGGGACCCTTCAAGGACTCTCAGCATTGATTTTGAAACTTGTTTTCCTGCAATAACTGGCCTCTTTTGGTCTCCTGCCATCGCCCTTCAGCTGTTGTAGTGTTGTCTTTGGAATGGTTGTGCATTCTGAAATGACTATATTGCTGTTTTACTCTTAGGCCGGTGCTGTGTAAAGTAGCAACAACCAGCTCTTGTTGGTGGTCCTATAAATGAAGAAGGAAAAAAGCCCAAGCCAGCACAGCTCTGCGTTCTGGTTAGAATCGCAGAATCACAGTACCACTGAGATTGGAAAAGCCCTCCAAGATCCCCTGGCCCACCCCCTATGCCCACTGCCCACATCCCTTAGTGCCACATCCCCACAGCTCTGGAACACCCCCAGGGATGCTGACCCACCCCCACCCCTGGGCAGCTGTGTGGTGCTGAGCGCTCTCTGGGTGAAGAAAACAAATTGTTGCGTGGTCTGGTGTTAAGCACAATCATACCTCACTTTAAGGGATTTCTTACTGTGTAGCATGGGTGTGGGTGTGGGCTCTGTCAGGTGAGCAGATGGACAGCCAGGGTGAGCACAGGACTTCCAGGGCAGAGAGCCGAGACATCTCAGCTCCGGTGCTGGGCTGGAGCAGCTGTGCTGTGGGCAGCGTGGCTCTGTGGCTGGGTTTCCAATTTGCACTTCTGTTTGCAAATTCATGAGCACTTTCAAACTGAAAAAAAAAATAAAAAAAAAATCCATCAAAGAGTGCTCCTTGGTAGTTTTTTAAATGGCAATATTTGCAGAAGGTTCAGCATTTCACATAAATTAAAGAAAATACAGCTTGGTTTAGAAATGCCATATAACATCCTGAAGATGGAGGCAGGGAAAAATACTGCCTAGTAAGTGATAATATATCAAGGTTTCTCTGCTCATTATCAGCACTGGAGACATAATATACATAAAATGTAGGTCATAGCATCCCATTTAGCAATGCATTTATCCCTGGCGTGAGCGGCAGCTGTGCGACAGTGAAACAAGGCCTGCTCCGGTACAGAATTTCAGAGGCAGGAGGGCTGCTTGTCCTTTGGCTCAGCACATGTGCTCTATGTGCTTTATTCCTCACGGATGCTGTTTTGCAGCATCCTTGCAAAATCCTTCCCTCTTCTCCCTCCTTACCCAGTGCAGGTGGGCAGTGCTGGGGAACGCTCACAAGTGCAGCCATAAGGGAGCGGGGGAAGTCACAGAGCATCTCCAGGGGCATGTGGCAGTGAGGCAGCCTGGGCCAGCGATGGAAGGGGAGACAAGAGGAGAGGAGCAGCAGAGATTGATGGTGAAGGCTGATGTGAGAGAAATACGGTGGCATTTAGGAGTCCCAGTGCTGCGCTGGGAATCGCAATTAGGTAAAATAAAAAAAAAAAAGAAAAGCAGTTGATAAAGTACAGTGCGGGATACTATAATAAAACAAACTTTACCTTCTACAAATGCTCTCCCAAGGGATTTTAAAGATGTTTGGTAACATGGCCTGGGAGCTGTGCCCACCAAGCTCCTCTTCGTGCAAGTGGAAAACCAGCAGAATAGCCATGCTTTGGAACGTCAGGGCAGCTACCGAATACCTGCACAGCTGTGGGCACTGCTAGAAAGATGTGAGCAGTGCCCAGTCTGTCCACTGGCATTTTGCAGGTGCTCTGTGTGATTACAGGAAATTCAGCAGCAAGAGCTGCTGCCACTAAACAGCTCCAAAATAATGAAGCAATACAGAGTAGCACAGTGGTGGTGCATTGGTACAGGCCATGTGGTAGGGTCAGCATCCCTGGGGGTGTTCCAGGACTGTGGGGAAGTGGCAGTGAGGGCGTGGGCAGCGAGCATGGGGGGGTGGGCTGGGAGTGGGCCTGGGGAGCTTAGACAGCTTTTCCAACCTAAATGGTTCTATGATTCTGTGGAGCTATGCATCAGCCTTACTTGGAATCAGTCATACAGATATAGGAATGAATTTTGAGTGGATGAAAGTTGCCTGAATCTTGGGGATGGGTGAGACAGAGCTTGGGTCTGAGACCCAGAGAAGGGCATGCAGCAAGTGGAGGGGCTATGCTCATGTGAATGGGGAGTTGGGCTGCAGGTAATGCTGGGAATGGCTTAAAATAATCCTGTAGCAGGCAGCAAGGCTTGGGCTCATGTATAAATCCCTCCACATCCAAAGAAAAGCAAGAGGAGTAACAAGATGGGTAGGAAGTCCCTTGGAATGCATGTACAAAATTAATGTATCAATAAGGTCAAGCACTCCAAACAAGAAAATATTTGCTTGTGCACAATGTGCAAGATGGGGCGAGAAGAAAATCTTTCCTTTGAAAAAGCATCAGGAATGGCAGGGATTGGGGAAAATGTTGGTGGTGTGAAATAGAAAGCAGGGACATGGATTGAAATGTGGTGTTATGGACAGTAATAAACTGCTGCGGAAGCTGCACTGCTGAGAGCAGTGTACAGAGCTATGTATGGGTATGGAGACAGGGAGGAGGTGAGGGGGCAGAGGCCATGGTCTCCATCCCCAGGGAGAAGCAGAGACAGAGGCACTGAGCGTTCACCATGAGCTGGTGGGGGGTTTGGTTGAGCATCAGGTGTGGGATGTTTGGAGAAGGGACCATGATGTGGGACAGCAGCCACACTGAGCCCCAGCTCCTCCCTGGCCCTGTGCAGGAAATAAGAAATTTTGACTAAGGTGGCTAAGCCAAAATGCAGAATACTGAGTAAGGCAGAGATAGATGTTTTCTCACTAGGTATAAGGAATAGGTAACTGTGGAACTGTGCTATTCTCAGAACACCTTGCAGATGCTTCCTACAGCTTCAAAACCAACTGTAATAGTGAGACTTTAGGGTGCACAGTAGAGGGTGAGGTGGGGAAGTCCAGACTGACCTTGAGCACTTCTGGAGTGGTGTAGGCCTGGCACTGCTGCCCAAAGTTGTGGGTGCCCCATACCTGGAGATGCCCAAAGCCGTGGCTGGAGCTCTGGGCAGCCAGATCTTTGGGGGAGGGGGGAGGGGAGGGGACAAGGCATCCAGCACATGGCAGGAGGTGGAACTGGATGATCTTCAACATCCTTCCCAACTCAGCCATTCTGTAGTTCTATGATCCTGTGGGGCAGCCACAATGCCAAGGGTAACCTGTTCCAGTACCTCACTGCCCTCTGGGTGAAGAATTTTTGCTCATATCTGGCCCAAATCTCCCCTCTTCTAGCTTAAAGCCATTCCCCCTTGTCCTATCACTATCTATCTGCGTACAAAGTTGCTCTCCTCTTGTTTATCAGCTCTACTCAAGTACTGAAGGCAGCAATGAGGTCTCTTTAATGCTTTCTCCAGGCTGAATGCCCTCAGCTCCCTCAGCCTGTCTCCCTGGGAGATGTGCTCCAGCTTCCGTGCATCCCTAGGCCCTCCTCTGGACCTGCTCCTACAGCTCCAAGCTGTTGGGCTTGGGGTGGGTTGGCTTGGGTTGGAAGTGACCTTAAAGATCATCCAACTCTCAGATGAGAGAGGAACAGAAGGCTTAAGCTTGACATTGTAACTCTGTGAATCTAAGTGCAAGTTTGTGTCCGGTCCAGCTGGCTGTGGCAGGAATGCTTCCTATACCTGACCCCTCACGCCTAACAGTGCCATTATAGGGGCATGGGGAGGGCTGGGGTCAAAATCTGCAGCCCGAGAAGATGCCCATGCATCCAGGCTGGGGAGAAGGTGCAGGGATGGCTGAACACTTGCTGCTTGCTTCCAGCTCAGAGTTGTGGTATTGGGTAAATGCTATTTGTGATTGTATCTCTGAACTGAAACCCAGGGGAAGTAGCACTGACCCAACGTGTGACCTCTTTCATTTGGCAATTTCAAGTTTTAAGTTACAGTGTATGTAACTAATAAGCTTCATCTTCTTCCCCTTCCTCTACCCCCCTGTTCCTTGGTGGAGCCCATGTGTGAGTGTGGCAATGGGCAGAGGCAGCTGCGGCCTCTGGGGCCCAGCACGGGACAGCAACAGGAATGGGCTCTGCGGGGATTTTAGTTTGGACGTGCCACTCACTGGTGAATGGCATCCTGTGTTTCTGTTAGGGAAGACTAGCAGAAAAGTGAATAGATGTGCTCACATGAAAAATTGAGTATTGTTTTAATGAAATGTTTATTCATAGCAAGCTTCATATTAATGTTAAATTGATCTGTGGAATTTCTCTCTATCAAAAATTAATGTGCCACAGTCCTGGCTTTTCTGCCTGGCACTGTCTCCCAGTTATCGAGCAGATGCATGCTGTAAATTCAGCTTGCAGCACGGGCTTTCCCAGGCCATTATTTTGTTTAAGTGTGAACCTCTCTGTGAGTAATTAATTGTGATTTATGGCAGAATCCAACTCCAGAGCCATCACTGGGATATCAGTTTTGTGGAGCAAGTACCAAATTCAGATTGATGGGTGACAAGCAATGACAGTTAAGAATGCGTAGTTAAGGGACATAGTTACTGCACTTGCCACACGTATGTTAAAATCTGATGTCTGTGCAGAAAGGCAGAGGGGACAGGTTGTGCTTTGCAACAGCCACCACCGACTTCACTGAGGTCAGGACAAAGTCACGCACGTGGGGCTGACGCTGGGGAGCGTGAGGTGGCCGCTCCCTCCTGGCTGCAGCGCTCCGGTCCCGCGATGCGTGGCAGCGTGGGATGGAGGAGCAGCAACCACCTCGCTCTGCATCCAGCAAGCCAGGAGAAGCCTTGCCATGGCAACCGAGCAGCGCTGCACGCCTCCGAGCAGCGGCATCGCCAGGCAGCGGCTCCGGCATGCTGCTTGCAAAGCTGATGCCAGTGAAGGAATGGTATGACTAAGTGTGAGGAGGAAGCAAAGCCTGCTCAGCACGCCGGATAATCCTAGGGCTTATATTTAGGGCAGTGTGAGGTGTCTGACTTGCAGCAATACCTGCTCCTTACCCCATTCCCGTGCCAGCCTCGGGAGTCACTGCTGTGTTGAGGGGCTGAGGCCATGCTGCCCCCATGCCTTTCTGCTGCCTCTGTCTTTCGCTTCCATGGGACAGCAAAATCTCACTGCTGAGCTTGGCAGCTTGGGGAGAAGCACTGGGAGGCTCCCTCTCAAGGTTCCCTGCTCCATCAGCATCCTTCTGAATTTGGAGCAACACCTGAAAGTCTTGAGAAATAAAATCAGCACGTGATTGAATGTGAAAAACTTCTCCAAAATATCTTTAATATACTTTTTGTTTACACACATTTATTTAAATGTTCACACACACAAAAATACCCCACTGAAATCAAGAAACCCTTCACGTATTCAGCTCTGAAGGTGTAAAAATGCTCTTGGAATGCAATGGGGTCAGTGCTGTAGTACCTGGAGGGCAGGAGGTTTCAAAGCATAATGGTGTCTCTGGCTGTGATGCTTCCCAGGAGTGCTCTTGCTGCATCTTGAATAGAAGTTCACATCTGCTTTGCAGCAGTAACCGGTAAGTAGCAGCTGGGCTTTGTGGAGTTACCTTCAGCAGCTGAAGCTCTGAGTCCTGAGTGTGAGCAGCCTCTGGTTGGTGGGAGTCTCAGGTGGAGATGTGCTAAGCTTGCACATAAAAATAACAAATTAACTGTCAGTTGGGGATGCTTAGAGCTTTTCAAACATGCAGACAAACATAGGTGGGGGTGAGGGCAATATCCCTTCCCTTGTCATATCCCTGTGCTCATAACCTGGGCACACTGGGGCTAGTGTCAGTCTGTGAGGGTCCCGGCTCTGGTCCCACAATGGTCACACTGTCCAAGGCAGGGGGTTTTGGGCAGAGGGGCTCAGGTTGCTGTATCCCTGCAGGTGAGGGACAGGGGTTGCCAGGAGCTGGTGCTGGTGTTTGGCAGTGGGTGCCATGGGGATCTGGGGCACTGCAAGCCACAGGCACAAGATTTTGCTTTGCATCTCAGCCCTTTGTGTCTGCCTGTCCATCTTGCTGTGGCCCTGTGTCCATCCCACACCACCCTCACCTGTGGGTGACAGAGATGTGATGGCTGCAGGTCCGGGGATGGAGCACAAACCCTGCATTCCACAGCTACCACGCTTGGGGTACTACAGCCCTCAACTGGGTTGGATCTCCATGGAGTGCCCAAGCGGAGCCGCGGCATCCAGCCCCACAGGTCCAGGGCTGCTGAGAGGTCAAAACGCTGCTGGGAAGCCCCGTGGTATGGCAGAACCATCAGCTAGAGCGGGGGGAGCAGGAGTAGGACCGCTGCTGGCACAAAACCACAGCAAATCCGGGAAATGCTGCAAATAAATAGCCCCGCGTAGCAGACTGAGATAGCGCTTTCCTTTGTTCTTTGCGTTTTTATGTTAATTTTAAACCAAGCATGAGCCCTATCTACTTGATTTTACCTTTCTAATGGTAATTAACAGAGACTAGAGCTCTCGGGGGTGTTGTCAGCTGCTCGTTCCTGTACGCGGGCTCATGTTAGAATCTGCCACGCGCTCCCGGCGGAAGGCAGAAGCCGGCACCGGGCTTTCGCAGCGCTCCCGCAGCGTTCCGCGCTCCTTGCCGGGCTGCTGCCCCGGGATGCCCGGCCGGGTGGCGCCGAGGGGCTGCTACTGAGGCTGGCGGCGAGCAGGGCTTTGCTGGCACGGGGATGCACTGCCGCCTGCGGTAAGACAGCGATGGGGCCTCGGTGGGCACAGTTTTGCGATGCCCTTGGCGTGCTGTGGTTCTCACCCAGGTGTGTGGAGGCTGGGAATGTGAGAAGTGGAGAGAGCAGATGGCTCCTTGCACTGCTTTGGTAGTGTGTTTGTGGGGCGTGTTTAGGGGGCTGGGACCTTCTTCTCACCCCCAAACCATCTCAGAGCTGGGAGAAGGGCTGGTGGGGGGACAGGTGCCGTGCCACGGTACTGCCTGGGGTGGAAGGGCAGAAAGCGATGCTGGAACTGTGCTGGGTGGGTTTTCAGGGCTTCATTTTGGGGTTGCTTGGCAGCATCAGGGATTCTCCCATGGTCTGAATGGTAGTGGTGCCTTGTGCTTGGAGGTGGGGGGGGCCAGCGCTGCCCCTGCTCCTCTTGCAGCCCTGCACTGTGTTGCTTCCCAGTGAATGATACAGAGCTTGCTAAAGCATCTGTCTCCCCAGAGGCTCTGAAGCAAAGCCAGGAGCAAACAGATTGAGATCTGCCTAAGCGGCATATTTTTAAAACCTTCCTTTCTTGCTCAGAAATATAAGAAACTGGTACGAGCCTTGCTTGAAAAAAGATGAGGCATGGTGCTTCAGAATGCTTGCTGTGATCAAAGGGGCAAAAAGCAGAGAGCAGGCAGTAACTGTGTGTGCTGCCCAGCACTGCCTTCCTCCAGCAGCACATTTTGGGTTTGGTCACTCTCGCACTGTTGCGTCCCACATGAGATGTGATGGAAGGGGGCTGGCAGCTCCCAGAGCTGCCCTCACAGCTGCTCTTTGGTGCTGGTTGTGCACCACTGACAGCGTGGGTGTTTTGCAGTATCAGATATAGTAGATATTAGTGCCGTAAATGCAGGCCAGCACAATCTAATCTTTCAGTGCCATTATCCTGCCTTGGTTTCGCTTCTCTCTAAGAGAACTTTCACTGTGCTGCTGCTCATCCAGGCCGGAGCAGCAGAAGGCGCCTGGTTAGTGCAGCTCTGTGGTGGTGCAACAAGAAAGCCCCTGTTCACCTCAAAGTGGCAGATGAAGTTTCACCTTACAGATACCAGCAACAAAGCTTTAAGGAAAAAGTGAGACAGTACAGCAAAATACCTTGCTAGCTGTTGCACCTAGCTCATCTGAAGCCATAGCAGTGTGCGTTAGGTCAGTGTGCACTGGTGTGCATTGATTCTGACCAAGCCTTACTGCTCGCTCTGCTTGCACGTGAGTCTTCACAAAGCTCTCAGAGTAGAATCTTGCATTGTGTTCATATCAAAGCATAAAGTGTGCATGATTGCCATGGGCTGGTTCTGGCCACAGGCGGCCACCCAGCAACATCATGTCCTGCTGGGATGGTTCAGGGAGGGTCTGTCCCATCAACTCTAGTGCTGCCGTGGGAGAAGAGCTGCTGGGGCTCCTGTAGGGTGCTCGTCATGGGCACACCTGGAGAAGAAAGAGGCTCCCCGCAACGGGCCTCTGGCTGGCACACGTGAGCTTCCTGTCCCCAGTGCCCCGAGCTGCAAACGTGGAGCAGCTAATGCATGTGGAGGTCTGTTCTCATATTCACTTGCTATTTTTTCCGGTAGAAAATAAATTTTTTAAGTCGAGTTTTTTACGGTGTCTGTCCTACATCATGGATGAGAAAGGTTATCTGTGAATAATGTAGGAATGCCTCCCCTGTTGAAGGAAGGAAACTCGAGAAGCCTCTTGAAGAGAAGTCCAGCAGAAATAATTAAACCAAACAGAATGTTTTATTTTTAAGCATATACTGAGCATTGCACTGGCGCCCATGAGGTTACTCAGAAACCAAATACAGAATTCCTGAATAATTTGTTACCCAGAGGCGGTGAGGTGCTGGAACTGCTGCTCAGAGCAGAGTGGGTACCCCACTCCTGGCAGGGCCCGAGGCCATGGATGGGGCACTGGGCTATGGGAGGTGTCCCTGTGCCAAGAGCTGGGACTGAGTGGGCTTTAAGGTCCTTTCCAACCCAGCCACGCCGTGATTCTGTGGTTCCGCGATGCTATGATGCCTTGGGATTGTTGGGGTGTTGGAGCGATGTGCGGTGTGATGTGAAAACATGTCACACTCATCTCACTCTTATGTTGCCGGCTTTTTGGAATCTCTGCCTGGTGGCAGTGCGGTTAATCTCCCAGTTGTGTTTAATCACAACTCTTGCAGTTCCTTTAGGAAATACTGCAATTTGTTTGTCTCTAACCAGCTAATGATTTCCTCAGCCCGAAAGCTGCCTTTCAGCCCTGTGCCACACGGCATTAGGACATCCCAATGGCACCGCTCTGTTGTCCCAGGCAACTGTTGGGCTTTTCCATGGAAAGGTCCAGCAGAAGGATGCGGTCCCTGTCCACCTGTCATGGCATTGTGACATCAGGCAGTCTCAGCGCTGGATTGGAAAGTAACACACACTGGGAAAATGAGGGAAATCCCAACGTGCTGCTGGGCAGGGCTGGCTGCAGCTGATCCACCTGCATCGTCCAGAGGGCTGGGAGCATCTCATGCTTTGGGCTGGTTTTTGAATTCTGTCAGTGCTCCATTTTCTATTTGAATAGAAATTCCTCTGTGAGGTCGTGGTTCATCGAATGTGCTGGGTGATATCCTCTCTTTCTTCCGACATTGTTTGTATCAGTGACTGCTGTGAGAAGGAACTTGGGCATAAACTTGGTCCCTGGGACATGGAGCAGCAGCCTCAGCTGCCACAGATCAGTTGAGTGTTCAGGGCTTAAGCTTCATCTCTCACACATGATACTCTGTGGAAAAGTACAGATGTTTCTCCAGTTTCTCTGGATCTTGTTTTCAGTTCCACACATTCCCTATCTCTACCGGCACTGCCTTTGTCCTGAAGTGCTGTCCCCACAGCTGGGTCGGGAGAATGCAGAGCTCCCTGCGAGTGTAAGATGCTCACTGCTGTTCCAGGCTTTTAGGCAATGTTCACTTCATTCAGAAGCAGAAAATTAAGGCAGAAGAAAATGGGCAATTGGATTTGAACAAGGACCTGCAAACCAGGCTGGCCTGGAGAGTGACAGCTCTTGTCAAAGGAGGAAACCTCCACCCCGGTGTCGTTCCTTTTCCCCATCTTCAGGCATAACTCACTGTGTGTCCTGTCCAAGTCTGCTGCCTGTTCATCACTAGGGGTGGTGACAAGGCACAAGATAACACTCAGATACGCACTTTTTCTTACCTTTGTCTGACTGTCCTTTCCAATCTGACTTGCAAAGAGTGCACAAAGAGAAGAAAAATGAGTAAGGAGGGGAAGTGAGCAGAGGGAGCTGGCAGCAGCCAGACTGGAATTGTTGCTGCACGTCGGTCATGGGATGGGGACCTTCCAAACGGGGCACGGCTCGATGCTGGCACACAGGCGCAATATTCAGTGTTGTCTGAAATTCATCCCCAGGTGTGAGACTCACCCCTGATCTGCAGTGGGACTGGGAGCTGCAGAGCAGGGGCTGAGCTCAATATCCTGCCTGGTCTCTCCACCAGGCCGCTGGCTGGGGCAGGCTGTGAGCACAGAGCACACAGTGGGAGATGGAAATGTTGCTGGAGACATGGCTGAGGGGCTCTGGCTGAGCATTGTGCATGTTGTGTCCCTGCAGCACAGCCTGGCTGCATACATACCTTTATCACTACGTATACCATATTGTAATTACTATATAACTATTATGAAATGCCACCTTTGTGACAAGCAGAGAAAAAAGCACTGCTGTGCTCCCATGAGAGCACAGGGAAGGGGCCTAACATAGCTGGGGGTTGGTGTGGGATAACCATCTCTCAGTGCAACCTGAATCTCCAATGCTACAAAGAGGTACAGCCCTGGGTGATAGTTTATTGTGCAGCTGTTCACTACACAGTTCTGCCTGCCAGCCCTTGCTGCCTGTCCTTACAGTTGCTGTTCCATACAGCTGGACGTGCTTTGCAGAACGGACTCTCATTTTCTTTCCATCCTTTTTTTACTTGCATTATTTGGAAATTCACCCAGGCACTTTGAATATGTGAAGCCCCAAAGTGACCAAGCACAAAAATGACCCTTATCTTAACGTTCTGCTAGGAGAAGTGGATGGAACTATGGAAAAGTATCTAGAAGTATTAGTCAGCAGCCTCTGACCATGAGCTGGTGGTGTGCCTGTGTGGGCAGGAGGGCCAAGGGCATCCTGGCTGTTCCTGGAGGTGTTCCAGAGCCGTGGGGATGTGGCACTGAGGGATGTGGGCAGTGGGCATAGGGGGGGTGGCATGGGGGTGGTCTTGGGGATCTTGGAGGGCTTTTGCCGCCTCAATGATTCTATGACTCTATGAACGTGCAGACTACAGTGAAGAACAAAGTGAGTGGCTTTTCTTGCCTTTTTCTTGCTCTCCATTAGCCTCACACCCCCCCGGGCCCTGTGTATTATTGCTGCTCTAACTCATGTGCCATGATCCACGGGCCAATAAGGGGCTGGTAGCAGCAGTGCAGTCACTAAGCTGTAAGCTGCACGGCTCAGTAGGGAAACATTGACTTTGAATATGTTGTGCTGTTTCAGCTCCTAACAGTAAAAATACTTCATTTCTCCTAAAAAATAAAATAAAATAAAAAAATAGTCATGGCATACTGTTTCCTGGCAATTAATGTCTTTAATATATGAAAACACAGCATTAAATTGTGGAGTTTTGACACTTAACTGAAGTAATTAGTGCATGCAGTAATGAATCTTACAAGTTTTCCCCGCTGTAAGAAAATGTAACCGTAAACAGTTTGTTAGATCCTGGACATCTCAGTGAGCTCCCAATGCTTCCTTCAGCACTGTGTGAGCACAGCAAGCCCTGCCCATGCTGTCACCTATCCCACCCCAATGGAGGGGTTCTGCTCCAGAGCCAGAACCTTCCTCAGCACCTCCCCTTAGCCCTTATTTACAGTATCAAAGGGGAAGGAGAAGGGACGGCTCCCTCTCAGCCCCATTTTGGAGTTGTAGTTGGTTCTAATCCCAGGACTGGTTTAGACACCGGGCAGCAGCCAAACTGAAAAGGTGGCACCAGGCACCCTCCTGTGGCTGACTGTTTCTCAGGTGTTGTCCTGGTCTCTTCCTGGCGTGGTTGAGACATCAACCAAAGGGGCACCTGACTCTTCCCCTGCTGAACTGTCTCTTGGGGTGTTGTCCAGGCTTGTCCCTTACATGGGGACACAGTGGGTGCTGCATGGTGGGTCTGCTCCTGACCTTCAGCAGCACAAACCTCCATGCTGGTATTGGTCATGGAGATGTCAGTTAAAAAAGTAAGAGCACTTGGCTTGGTAGTGATACTGGGCTCTGGGTTATGTGCTCTGCCATTCAATTTTTAGGGGGAGGTTGGATTACATCCAATTTGAGTCCGGATATGGTGAATATCCTTCCCTGATCTAGTGAAGTGGCAACCCTACTCAAAGCAGGGGCCTGGAACTGAATGGTCTTTACTGTCCCTTCCAACCCAATCATTCTGTGGTTCTCTGCTACCACTTTGTATGACCCCAGAGTCTGCAGTACACTGGTTATCTCTTCTAAGGTTATCAGCATGGAATCACAGAGTCATTTGAGTTAGAAGGGACCTTTGAAGGTCCCACTCACCCGCAGTGAACAGGGACACCCACAGCTGCAGCAGGTGCTCAGAGCCCCATCCCTGACCTTGGGTGTCTGCTGGAATGCACCACTTCCCCTTGTCCTATCACGCAGATCTGCTCAAGAGCCTGTCCTGATCATTCTTACAACCCCTTTAAGTACGGAAAGGCCACTCTCAGCTCCCTCTGGAGCCTTCTCTTCTCCAGTTGCACAGCCCCGGCTCTCAGCCTATTCTCGCAGGAGAGGTGTTCCATCCCTGGGAACATTTTTGTGCAGAGTGCAGAGCAGAGGGGCAGATCCACTCCCTCACCCTGCTGACCACTCTGCTTCTGGCGCAGCCCGGAATAGAGTTGGCTTTCTGGGCTGTGAGGGCACATAAGCATAACATCCCACTTCTTTTTTGAAGCTGTGTGCAAAAGCCTGAGAATCTGACCTGCGAAGCAAGATGTTCAAAGCCAGAGCTAAAATAACCATCTCCTGATGGCTGCTGCCATTGTTCCACGGGGATAATCGGAACAGGGGCAGCTCGTGGTGGGGACGGGGAGCTCTGATTCATAATTCGTCAGCCCACAGTGTTTACAGTACTTTAGGGTGGGAAAAATACCTGTTCACAGAACTGATCCTCAGTAGGCTTTGCTTTCTACTTACTGCTATTGCTTAGTAACAGCTCTATTTTTAAATGCTAAGAGGGTATTAGACCAAAAAAAAAAAAAAAAAAGTGCTGAAAGTTCCCCCCATCTCCAGCCCTGCTGGCATTAAACACTGTGAGATGCGGCTGCTGAGCTGTGACTGCCCCATGGTCACAGAACAGGGGCTGAGTTGGGGCAGAAATGGATAAAAAATCAGCAAAAGCTGGGCCCCCATCTCTGCGAGCTCACAGCAGGATGACACAAGTGGGTGGCACGGTTTTGCTTTCTTTTCTCACTTGCAACTCATTGACATCTTTAGGGGACATAAATGTGCAGGGCCAGTGAGAACACAGGGCTGCTGAGCAGCTGGGGTTTCTGCTAACAAGTCTCTAAAGACCTTTGCCATCATCACCTGTTGTTGTAGTTTTAGTAATTGCAATGTATTTGTGTATTCTCCTCATTTGTATAAGGGATGAGATTCATGGTATTAAATATGTGCAAAAAATCGATGGTTGGTTACGTACCGAAGTAAAGCTGAGGGGTTTGGTAACTGCAAAGCCACTCTGAGTGTCTCTGTGGCTGCCGTGAGCATCGCTGCTACCGCAGAACGGCTCCAGTAAGGCAGCATCAAAGCAGGACAGGATGGTTTTAATCACTAATTTGGGGTGCAAATGTTTGGAGGGGCTGGAGGGCATGAGGCAGGGCATAAGTGATGAGTGTGTGCTGATGCTGCAGTGCCTGCAGCATGCTCTGACACACACTGCTGCAGGAAGCAGCTGCTGCAGCACAGGAGGGAGCCAGGCTCACTCCTCTGGCTCCATGTGTGCTCCGATGGAGGCACAGTGGGGATGTGGCAGCCTCAGCTGTGCCCATGGACATGGTGTGCAGGTGGGAACCTCAGTGGCATGGCCGTGCTGCATTCCCTGCATTAGCAGCGGAGCTGGGAGTGACCTTCATCAGCTCCTCACACGGGTGGCTCTGGCAGGGAAGGTCATGCATGACTTGTAGCATAATTGGACGAAATGATGAACTGGAAAGGAAGCTGGAATGAGGTTTGGGGAAAACATTTGATGATTTTCTACTGGATCCACCTGTAGAGCTCAGCTCTCTCCAGGTGGGATTAAAGCAGGGCAGATGGGCATGGCCAGGATACCAGCACAGGCACAGGGACGTGCAGGGCGTGGACAGCTCACGGCTTCTTGTCTCCGGCCCAGCCCCATTCACCCTACATACAGCACAAGTTTGCTTTGTACCTTATGTGTTGCAATGTCATTTCTGCTTTTTTTTTTTTTTTTTTTTTTTTTCTCTTCCATAGAATCATATGCTTGTTTGATTTGGAAGGGACATTAAAAAGTCCCTTTAGTCCAACTAGTCCAACTCTCTTATTGACCTATTCTGGTGCAATTTGACCCATTTTGTGCAAATCATCCCTGCAGTAAGGCACAGGGGTGCAGACACCCTATGTCACCCCAGCCCAACACCCAACCAGAGCTTGGCCCCTCAACACCCCTTGCCCCTCTGTCACTTTACCCAGTGTTGCTTTCCAAGGACTAAGAGACTTCAGAGGTGTCAGAGACTTTTCCTTCAAACTGTCGGAAAGCAGATAAGCACCGTCTGCCTGCTGGGTGCACTCGTGCACTGACATGATGAGGAGATGGTGGTGATGGTGGCAGAGATGGTGTCAGTGGCAGTGGTGGTAGTGGTGGTGGTGGTGATAATGGTGATGATGGCAGTGGTGGGATCAGCGGTGTTGATGATGGCAGTGACAGTGGCAGCATTGGTGGCAGTGATGGTGGCAGTGACACGCTGATCTCTGGGCGAGGCAGGGCCACTCCTGCCCTGCCACACTCCCAGCACTGCAATTACCCTGACACTCCCCAGAATCTCTGCTGAGGACGGCTCCTGTGGCAGCAGCTATTGGTGCTTTGCCAGAAACCACTCTCTGCCAGGTCCCTGCCACCTTGGCAGCACCATAGTCACCGTCCCATAGCCCACCGGCCTCTGCCAGCCTTGCTTTGCTTACAGGGTAACCTAAAATTCAGCCTCAATCCATACCAACACGGCATACAACTCACCTGCTCTTCTCAGTCTCAAAATTAAAGCCTCCAGAAATGGAGACTGATGATTCTGGGAGCATGGAAAAGGATGCTCAAGGGGACTTGGCATAACCAGAGGGAAAAAGTAGACTGGGAATTCTGCAGGGGAGGTTTGCAAAGCTATGCAGTGCTGTCATTTATTAAATGTAAGGAGTTGTGTCATGAGTATCTGCTGCTTCTCTATATATTTCAGGCTCTTTAGAAATGAGAAGAAATAATCTTATTTCAGTGTTACCAATCTTAAGCCCATGGTGGTGACACCGGTGAACCCAGGTCTGTGGGATCCACACAAGGAGCACATACACATTTCTAGTTAAATTTGCTGAAGGAATGCAATTTTAACATTGCATTTGCCAGAATATGAATGAAAAGAAACATCAAAGGCTGCTTCTCTTCTTTGATATACCTCCATGGAGGGAATGTTTTATCCCACCTTCCTGATCAGGGCTGGCAGCCCCACGGTGCTGCAGGCAGGGCTCCGGATGGTGTCCTCTGGCCAGCAGTGCTGGATGGGGAGATGCTAACAGTGGAGACTCCTCCCAGATCCCTGCTGAAGTCAAACCATTCCACACCCACTGCTAAAAACAAGAGGTGCAGGCAGACAGAGCTTTCCAGATCAGATCCCACCGTGGTGGTAACAGGAGCAGCAGGGGAGTCAGGTTGTCCCCTCTGAAGGATAGTCCCCGTGGCACAGATATGGGGCACTTGGTGCTGGGATGACCCCCGTGGTCCTCAACCAGCTCCTGCTGAACACACCAAGGGAATGTGGCAGTACTGGGAGGGCACAGAGTGAGGAGACACTTTGCTGCCTAGGAGGGAGTGCTGCAGCGCCCACCTGGCCCAGCACAGTACCAGTGGAGGTTCAGGTTGGATATTAGAGGAAATCTCTTCTTCCAAAGAGCAGTCAGCACTGCACAGCTGCCCAGGGGGTGTAGGGGTCACTGTTCCTGGGGTGTTCAGAGCCGTGGGGATGTGGCACTGAAGGATGTGCTTAGTGGGCACGGTGGGATGGGTTGGAATTGGGCTCGAGGATCTTAGAGCTCTTTTCCAACCACGATGATTCTGTCGTTCTTAGGGGATGGGGAGAGCAGGCTGGAGTGCGAAGCATCAGGTGCCACCTCTGCTTGGGAGAATTCAGTGCGTTTGAAGGACTGTTTGTTGGAACACCTGAGGAGCTGCAGGCAGCTCAGTGACTGATGGAGCAGCATTCCAACCCGCCCCAGCGGGCCGGCAGTGACGAGCGGCTCAGACACCCGCACGTTGTCCTCCGCTCCCGCGGGGACCTGGCGGCTGCCGGGGGCGGGGGACGGCCCTGACGACCGGCAGGGCGCCCGTGCAGGATCTTTACATCACCCCAGATGTTTTAGCCCGTCACGGCGCAGTCCGTCGGGGTGATGCCGAGCTGCGTCGCCGCGCCGCTACTCATACCCGCGCC
>PPHD01000341.1:46192-65811 GCA_002909625.1 Bambusicola thoracicus | reverse complement strand
CAAAATAAAAAGAAAAAAAAAAAAAAAAAAAAAAAAAAAAAAGAGGCAAAAGCTTAAATATTACTTTGCTGAAGACTGTACAGAATTATTTTCCCTACATCTATCTCAGCTAATGGTAAAACAAGGAAAAACTGACAAAGCAGAGGAAAGAAAATCAAGCCTTTTTGAATTTCACTGTTAGTTTGGGTTTTATGAAGCATGAAAGTAAGTCCAAACCTTGATTTGTCTGGAAAACCCAAGAAATCTGACTGTACCCAAACCTTGTCCTCTAGTATTTCTTTTTACTCCTGTTCAGAACTAATGCCCCTCTACAAAATAATCTTAAAAATAAGGATTTGCTCAGCTAGCCTTCTCCAAAGAATGTTTTGATATTGTGGGAAGTATTTTGATTGTCAGCACTTCCCATCACATCTTTTCAAAGATCATGAACCGGAAAATTCCATATGACTTCAAAAATGAATAGGGATTTTTATATTGCAGGTATATATAGAATAATTTTGAAGACGTTTTCACTTGAAAAAAATGTTAGTTTACCTCTTGAATCATTACCTTTCAGTCTTTTTTTTTTTTTTTTTTTTTTTTCCCCCTTGAATCTCTTGCCATAATGCTTGCACAGCCTGATTCATCTGGCTACCTCTCTCATGCCAATTCTGTCTTGTACTCTTGATGGTCATTTCTTTTCTGGCTCTTTTTAATTCATGATAAAAGCAGGAACTTCCTTCTTCCTCCTCAAAAAGTCCTCCAGTGACCACTTCACATTTGGAATTTCCATCTTCCTTTGCTCTTCCACCACTATTCTCAATGGATACACAATATTTTGCAGAAACTGTTTTCACTCATTCCTCTCTATTCCATGAATAGTTCTTGTGTAACATGAGTATTCTTATCTTTTTGCAGACAATGTCATCATCTTGATTGTTGCTTGCTTCCATCTGGGTATTGCCATTAATTCAGATATTTACTGTGCATAAATCTTTCATTTTTTTCTTTGTAACGCTTCTAGGACAGTTTCTTGGTTGCTGTCTACAAAGCAAAAGTCCTGTCTTGGCTGCTACAGTGTCATGCTGCCTGTTGTTGATAATTACAAAAATAAAAATGTTTTTTTTTTTTTTTTTTTTTTTTTCCTGGGATGTATAGAGAATTCTGACAAAAATATTAGTTATATTCTGTTATCATGATCATTATTTTTTTTCTTGAATTTGCATACTTCCTTTGACTTAGCTTTCTATATCCTGTCTAAAACAGCATGGCATTTAAGCCATCTATAAAGATTTCTCATTCTATTTATCTTTCTGCATTCACTACTAAATCTTTACCCAAGATCTAACATTAGCCCACATTGTTACTGTGCTAAACATTCAGATAAACAGCTTCAGGATTATTTATTATGCTTTATTATACTATTATGTCCTCTAACTTTGCCTGACTATGAATCAAGCAACTGAATTGTTGTCAAAACTTTTTTTCTTTCATTTGTCAAAAAAAATACTACAGGAGTTTTGGCAGTATTTAGACAACTAATGTTTCAAAATCATTGCCTTACAGAGCAACATATCCAATCTTTTTGTCTTATTCATCTTCTATTTCTTGTTTTATTAATGGATTGTAAGTTGTTTGTTACACAAATGTTCAATTATTTTAGACCTTTGCAGCACTGCCTCTTTTAATATTGGTTTAGAACAGTGACATTAGAGTAACATAATTATAAACAGTCAGCAGAAATAAAAGATATTTTTGTGAAGAAAGGATACATAGCATTATGCTTTCCCTTATGCTCTGTAGACCTTTTCGGTAGCCAGACTTTTAGACAATTTTGGTACCTGATCTCTTAAGCCAATGGGAATTAAAAATCCCAGGGATGCCAGATCCTACAATAAGAACATAAGAATAGTAAATCTTCTAGTTCAGAATGTTTCCTCTAGCTGTAGAGTTGATGGGATTTCATTCTACATGGAGAAGACGAAAGGTCCCCAAATTTATGCTTTAACTGATTCATGACTGTGATGAAATCATTACTCCTGTCTTGTCTTGATACAAAGTCAAAAATGTTCTCTTCCCATTTTTCTCACCTGTTTTTGTTGTGTTGTTTTTAATATTTATTTAGGCTATTTTCAGGAAGACAACAACATCTTTTTTGAAAAACATTAAAGATATTATTTTCTTTGGTGGAATATAATTTCTGCCTTTATTAATAAAACTTCCCTTGAAATACCTTCTGAACTCTGCTGTCATACATCTTCTAGACTACTTTGCACAAACTGCATCACTCTGCTGTAGTATGCATTGCTTTTCATCAGTAGGAAATTTTACTTGAAGTCTCCACAGTCCAGTTTGATATTGATTCACAGCTTTAATTTTACAGAATTGTAGATTGGAAGGGACTTCTGGAGGTCATCTGGTTCAACCTTCCCTGTTTAAGTAGGAACACCAGAAGCAGGTTGCTGAGGACCATATACAGATGGCTTTTTAAGATATTCAAGGAGGAAGAGTTTATTTATTTATTTATTTATTCTGTAAAAGACAGATTCATTCTGTTTTTCAAAAAGGTAGAGATTTTGCCTATATTCATTGAAAATATGGATGATTTGTTTTGCTCTTTCTTTAGCTTATTACTTAAATTTTTCTGCTAGTTTGGCTTTGTAATAGTTATTGTTTAATGCATGAAACTGCATTTTCATACTGATCCAACTTACTGTTTCTTATCTGCAGTCATTAAATGTTGAAATATAAGTTGGAAAAAATTCTTCTTTCTGTGGAATACCTCTGGACTATAGTGTTATGTAGATAGAATGATTCAGTGGACTGCCAAAAATTTTGCAAATTTGTCAATGAACATTCAAGTAGATCAAAATTTAAACAGAGAAGAAGATAGCCTGAAAATATACATTATGTATCTGGATATTTATTTTAAATAGGAATAAATTATCACACATTTAGATCATATGGGTAGTCCATTGGCAAGGAAGGCACATGAGATTGTCATATAACTACTGTTCTTACTACTGAAGCTAAGGTCAAGGTGTCTCATGAAATTTATTTTATCTAAGAATGCTTTAGAGGGATGTGTCACCTTTTGAGTAGTCAATAGCTTTCAAAAATATTTTAAAAATATCCCAATTGTTCCATTATATTTTTAAAGCTTATTTTGAAGACTCAGTAATTAGACCTAACAGTAAATGTAAGTCATGTCATTGTAGTCAAAAACGTAAAGCTTCAGAGAAAATTCAAACCCAAATGAAATGCAAGATCAAGACTTAGATGTGAGGAAATCTTCTTATCTGCCTGCAGCCCTGGATGACATCCAGATCCCATGTGAATAGATATCATAAGGCTATTTTCTTTGCCAGTGAAGAGCTTAAAAGAGCCATTATTATCTTCATGACATTTCAAACTTCTGAAGTTAAGAACACCTAAACGCACACGTTCTCAGGAGACACCCTTTCCAAGCTAGAAAATAAATATTTCTCATTTCCAATTCAGATGATCATAAAACTATAAACCATCTCTGGCTTCCAGCTTAATCTTATTTTTAAAGGTTAATTGCATTCTCCATAGTAGAAAGAAGTTTATAATCAAGACCTGGACATATTGATCCATTTTTTATGTAGCTGAAGCACTTGATGGAGAGGTGAACAAAGTGTGAGCAGTGTTTTCCACAGGACAGAGACAGAAGCATAACTCTTATCTGCATAGATTATGTTACTTGGAAAATCAAAAGCACTATATTTCTGACTATGTAAATGACAGAAATTAATACAAAGATTCATTACAAAGCAGGAAAAAAAAAATATTACTTCTGGGTAAAATAGAGAAAAAAAAAGAGACAATATCTAAGAAAATAAAGTAACATTTGAAAGTAACAGCCGAATAAGCTAAGCTAACAGCATTCTAAAAATATTTGCCCGTGGAATAATAATATTTTCTATTTTATGTTTGCCTAATATTTTACTGAAACAAAACATGTACAGTCTCAGAACGTGGTGAGTTGACCCCAGCCAGCAACTGAGATCCATTCGTTATCTCCCTACTCCCTTAGGGATAGGTGAGAGAATTGCATGAGAAAAAGTAAGGAAAACTCATTGGCCAATATAAAGACAGTTTAATGTGTGAAGAGAAAAACAAACAAACAAACACAAATTAAACAAAGGCAATCATGCACCACTTATCACCAGCAGACCTAGAACTTCTCAGTCTTTGAGCAATAACTGCTTTGGAAAACTCAGCATGATGCTTAACACGATGTTAAAAAGTATGGAATAACCTTTTGGTAATCTTGGGTCAGCTGTCTGCTGTGTTCCCTCCCAAAATTTTGTCCACTCTCAACCTACTTTTTAAGGAAAAAGAGTGAGAAATAGAAAAGACCTTGCTAGTGAGCAAGTGCTGTTCAGCAATAGCTAAAACTGCAATGTGTTGTCACACAGTTTTGGATATAGATTTAAAACACAGCAATGTCGTGTGCTATAAAGAAAATTAACAGCATCCCAACAACATCCAGTAAAGAGAGACCATGTTATTTTTAAATGATAGATAGATAGATAGATAGATAGATAGATAGATAGATAGATAAATTCTGCATAGATTAGTTACTATGTTTTAATTTTTGCTTATAAAATATTGAATTTTTTGAACATCAAGGCAGGACCAAAGAAACTGTAGAAGACAAGTATAGGGCTTTATCAGATTTCTGAAGGAAAGTAATCTGAGATGTGTGAATTTCTTTGAGTAGGGAGCTTTAACACAGCTGACACGACTGAGATTCAAAAAGGGAGTTTTAGAACACAGTTCTGCAATTTTCCAAATGTTTTACAAGTATTTGTAATCAATTATAGTTAGGGTTTCTGCTCATCTTAGAAGTAGGAATAAGCTTCAGTAAGGGCCTGCAACTCAAACAGTAAAGTCAATTAACTTCAAGACATAAATTTTATGCATTAATTCCAATGTTCATAAAACTACACGTTTCAAGGTTGAGGAGAATATTATCATGGTGATTAAAACTCATAGGCAATCATGGTGCTATATCCTGAAAAATCTGCATGTGGCAGATGAGTCTTGCTAATACTGCAGCAAAAAAGAAATATTGATAAACAAGCTTGGAGGTCACAGCAGAATAAGTTGCTATCAATATGTCATCATATAAAATATGTAACTTGACTCACATCTTATAAATTAATCTCCACAAAGCATAAAGCACAAAGGAAAATTTGGTCTTGTCATGTCTTCCCACAGAGCAACATAGCCTTCCACTAACACGGTCATGCAGGCATTCTTCAGAATTAAGCGTGAGCTCACAGAGGAGATTAATCTCTCAGTTAAATATTGTTAGTATACTTATTTAGATTCTCCTGTAAAACTAGCGCAGATCGGTTCTAAACTATGATGGACCCATCTTCCCTTAATTGTTTAACAAATTCAGTTTTGTTTTCTGGTGGAAAGCTGACAGTGGCTTCTTGGATAATCGTCTTCCTTGGATCATTGTCTTCTTTCAGAAATATAAGACACGTAAGAGAGTTATCTTAAGTAGAAACACTGTTACACCTTTTATCAGACATCTCAGTTCTCCCTAATACCTATGTCTCCCATTTGTTTGCTAGGCTTTGGGCTCTCAGCGAGATCAGGAAAACTGTATTTCCTGGAGATGAATGCACCATGGCTAGAGCAAAGGGAGAAAATAGAATAATGCAGAGAAGAAGTGATAAACACTGTAGTTAAGACCCTGACAAGATAAAAGTAAACGCTGTGACTGCAGGTACATGAGAAATGGAAGGAACTGAAACTATCCATGATGGTTTTAAACACCAGGACAGTGGCTGAAACAGGGAATAAGGAAAAAAAATGCATAGGGACCATGACAAGTTACCTAAGTGAAAAGATCAGTGTGAGCCAGTAGAAACAAATGGAGCCTGTGATATAAATGGGACATGGCACTGTAGCAGGAGAATGAAAATGATACTGATGAGTAGAGCAGACTAAAGCCAGAAAAAGCCTAGAGCAGGCATGTTCAATCTGTAACTCACAGCCCACCCACAGCCTGAGACAGCTAGTAATGTGGCTTTTAACATTGTTATGTGATTTTTACAGATATTTTTTGTGAGTAGATTGCACGAAGCTCAAGCACAGAGTGTGTAGGTGGAATACTGTGGAGTGGAGGTCTCAGTGCAGCGCTAACTCCATTTCTTGCACCTTCCACACAAAATCAGTCAAAGTGAAACCAGTTTATATTTCACTTTACATGCTCTTGTGCCACTTGGCAAGTAAAACACAGTGATTACCTATACTAATATTTCAATCTACCTACTCATTTTTGTGTGCCTGTGAGGACATCCACTTTTTGTTATTAAGTAGAGATGCAAGCTTTATTATTTAATCATTAAACTCAGGGCCAAGTTATATAGGAGACAACATAATTGCCACTGGTGGCTCACATTTGATGAAATATCATTGCATCATATATCAAAAAGTATGTGCAAAAGCTTTAAAAATGGATAATGTCATGCAAATCACCATCCAATCTGTGAATTTCATGATGTCCAAGGGAATGAATCATCACCAATCCAGGATCTCCTTAAGTTTTTATGATTTGCAAAACGAATTCAAGTCCTTTTTCAAAATCAAAAGGAAAATTTTAACAAAACTTGAAGATGAAAAGTGGCTCAAGGATTTAGCATTTTTGGTGGATTTGACCACTCATCTAAATGAGTTAAACATGCGTCTTTGAGGTGAAAATCAACATATTTGCTTTAAATTTCAAATCATATTAGCATTCCAAATAATGGCAAGCTGAAAATATGGCAGATAATTTTATGCATTTTGATACATTGTCTAAACACAGTCCCATGAACAGTGAAAAATATGCAGCCTTCCTTTCTGCTTTAATAAAGAAATTTGAGAATACTTTTCAAGATTGCAAGAAAAAATAATCAAATTTTAGTATATTTGTGATTCCATTTTCAGCCAACATAAATGTATTACCTACAAATTTTCAAATGGAATATATAGAGTTGCAATCAGACCTGCAACTCAAGTAAAAATACTCTATACTAGATTTTTATAGGACCTATTTTACCAGTGAAAAATATCCCTTCCTTCACAATAATTTCTTACTCATGTCATTGCTCTTTGGCAGTGTGCACATTTGTGAACAAATGTTTTTATGAATGAAGCACAAGAAGAGTAAAATTAGATTCAAAATCTTTGATGAGCACTTTGAGAGCTAGCTAAGAATTGCAACCTCTGCCACTGGACCCAGCTGATGTATTATTTTCACAAAAAACAGGGTCAAATATCTCACTAGTTTTATGTTTTTGTTGCCTTTTTAAAATATTTTAATAATAAAAATATGTATAAAAAGTTTTTCTACCTATATGCATTAACTATATTAGACATTTTATATATGGCCCAAGGCAATTCCTCTTCACTCAGTGTGGCCCAGGAAAACCCAAAGGTTGGACACCTGTGGCCTAGAAAGTTAGTCTGATACTCCATGCAATTTTCCCTTTTCCTTGCGTTCACTGACAATCATGTTTTAAGTATGTAATACGTGTAATGAATAAGGTTAAAGACAAAAATAAGAAAAAAAACTAAGTCAGAACCACCTCTCTTCATTTTTTACCCATGCAGTAGAGATTATATATCATGCAATTGTTCTATCTGCCCTGAGTATAACTATCTCAGATTGGGTGCTTTGAATAATTTTGCATTTGTCCTTAATCTTTCAGTTCTCTGTAAAGGGAGTCATATGATAGAAGTCACAAGAAACACAAAATTCATGTGTGTTAAGAAACCACTGACTTAACTGTTGTCATGAACATCAGAGAGGTACATGGAGATTTCTTCCAGCATGATTTCATTAGAAAGAAGATCTAAGGCCACTTGCTGATATATGTGAATCAGTATCAAATAGCTACGTTTTCTACAACTAGTAGCTATCTGAATGACATAGGAAAGCTACCAGTAGGGGAAAAATGTCCATGATCCAGTCTTAAAAATTACATCATATGATACGGAAGAAAAAGTGGATGAATAAGGTTTTGTCCTTTAAAATCACTAATCTCTGAGTTCTTGAAACAGATAAATTCTAGAACAGTAACAGCTACAACATTCTGACTGTTACATATTAAGAAAGAATCTTGCAGTCTCTGTGATGAGATCTTTGCTCCTCAGTACCGAGTATGATGAAACTATTGTACAAGCTTACTTTGAAGCATTGCTCTGAAAGAGATTAAGGGGCATTGTTTAAATAAGATAGAAATTCCCATTAGATAATTTCAAAATTCCTTAGGCTTGAAAATAGCCCCGAACGTTCTGTTGAAGTCAAGGTAAATGTCATGAATAAAAGGTGAAGGGCATCATCTTTCCCAAATATTCTTGTATCTCAGTTGCAACTTTGTGATCTAGGTGAGCTGAGAATTAGATGGCTAAATAGCTAGATGGATGGTTGGGCTTGGAGAATAGCTCTTAACAATACATGTCAGCCTGTGGCAAGAGACTGTCTGGCAAATGGTTTAGTGTCTCTATCAACAACCTGAAGAAGATTTGGGAAGACATTCTACAAAGTTTGGAGAATGCACCAAATTGGGCAAGAAAACACTGAAAACTCAAGAGCAGTGCAGAGGGATCTAGACAGGCTGCAGATAAAAAAGGAAAAAAAGTCCATCAGGAATCTCATGCATTTCTGCATGGACAAAGCGGAATGCTGCCCCAGGGCAGGGTGCACTAGTATAAGGACACACAGACTGGAGACTGCCTGGATGGGAGTAGATCAGTGGAAAAGAACTTGAAGCCCTGGGCAGGCACAGACTGGGCATGAGCCAGAAGTGTATCCTGACTGAAGGAACAGCCAACAGTGTCCTGGGAACTGTATTCATAGGGGCACAGCCAAGACACTGGGGAGAGAGGTCAACCCTTTCTGCTGGTACTCATAGGATCCAGTCCAGATACTGTGCCTAATCTAAGCATTGAAGAAAAATATAATAGAAAAATGATATAAAAATTCTACAGTCAATATTTGTTCAATAAGTTGGTTTTTATTAATATTATTATTGAATTTATAATGCCTGAGACCTTTAGTCTTCAGTGAATAGAGATGATTGTAAATTATCGGCTAGATAAATGTTTGGTTCAAACAATGCAGGAATATTGAACCTGTAATCTTCTATTTGAAAGGTTTTGTATTTGATCACTTTTTTCTTTCCTAACCTTTAAAGAGGCTTTTGAAAGATTTCTGTCATAGTAGCAAAAGAAGACGTTTTCCTTAGCACTGAAAAAGCGTGCATACCATCAATGAATAGAGCTCTAAGATCCTTTCATTCACCACAAAATAGTTAACTACAAATAAAAATGCTATTTATAGTGAACTAGGAGCATGAGAATTTGACCAACTTTAGCTGCACATGTAGTGTCTATGCATCATCTCAGTAAAACAAAAAATTGTGTTTGGATGTAAGCAGAGGTCTTTGTTATAGACAGCAATAGCAGCTTCTCTGATGAAACACACATCATTCACTTCCACACGCCAAATTTAGAGGGTTTGAAATGTGAGTACCTCTATAACATGTTTCTATATTCAGCAGCTCATTTTCTATAAATATTTTATGAAAATACACAATCAAACTGTTATTTATTTCCTCCTTTCTGACTTCTAAGCAACACCCAAAACTGTGTAATACTTTCTGTCACTGCAAAACAAGGAGGCTTCTGAACACTTGTGTGGAAAGACAATCTCCTAAATTTACATTCCTCCAGAGTCTGCCAGGGAAGTTCTAGGATAATTTGATGCATGAGGCATATTGGTTATTTTTATCTCCTGCTAATTTCTTTCTACTTCTTTTTCCATTGTAAGATCAGTCTAGATGTCTTGATCAGGATTGGTTACCTGTTGCTCTCAGGTAGCGATGTGCATCCCTTCTCTCCCACATCCCTGTCCTCAGCATTTAATTATCTCAAAGACCAACCAGAAGCAATGTCTTTTTCTTTGTTTTCTGCATTTACTGTAGAAATAATGGGAATATTTTTCACCATTTTCCCCATTATTATTTCACTTGCACTTTAACGGGTAATGAACTGGGAAGCATTCATTTCTTCTTACCTGATACAGAGATGTCTTCATGCAGGACATGCAGATATTAACTGAACCAGTTGATAAATTTTCAGTTAAAGAGCATTTCATTTTTTAGAAATCCCATTTCTGGAAATCTTTCCTTTCTACAGAACAGAAACATTTGAATTTAGAATGACAGACCAGAATATTCTCTTGATTACTTGAAGACTCTAGGGAGTTGCCTGGGGTATTTCATAACTCAGAATTCTTTTTTTATTATGTCTGTAAATTCATAGTTCACTTATGTAGCTCATTACATCACCTTGCAGAGTTGCTGCAGTTGACTTTGTTATCTGGGTAGTACTGCTTTGAATCTTATGTTTAAGGGATATTTATGTGAATTGAGTTTAGAATATGGATAATTTTCAGTAAGACAGTAAATTTGATACGCTTACTTTTATTACAGATTTACTGATAATAGTACTGAGGTGGATTTTTCAAGAATTATATAGACCTCTTTTTTTCTTTTTCAGATATCTAGTTTCTTTTTATAATTATACTCACTTCTAATAGTATTAATTAACTTCAGCACTGCACAAGACAGTTTCATTCATTGCTCCCCCAAAGAAAGTCTCTGGAATCATTAATATTTGTTTAAAAAATTGTTATTAGACAATGAATTACTAGGTGTTTCCTTAAGTCCATATAAGATAACTTTTTGTCTTATCACTCATTTAATATTTCAGTTTAAGCAAGTGGCAAACCACAATTATTTCATTTCCTAGTAAATGTGATTTTACTTGCATACTGTTTTGGCATTTGTTTTGTTCAAATACATTTTGTAGTCCCAAGGGAATTCATTTATCATATGTTATCAATATCATCTTATTGTGAAGTGTTTTCAATTGTTTTGTTTTAAGCCAACAGGTATGTCAGCACCCCATAGCTGTTCACTCATTCTCCCTCAGTGAGAAAAGAGAATCAGATAAACAGTAGAATCCATGGGTTGAGATAAAAACGGTTTAAGATGTCTGGAAGGGAAAGGAATAATCATGGTAATAGTAGTAACAATAAAAGCATATGTAGAAGAAGTGATGCACAGTTCAATTTTTCACAACCCACAGACTAATGCCCAGGTAGTCTCCAAGCAGCGGCTGCCCACCCCTCACCCCTGTACCAGCTCTCCCAGTTTTACTGCTGAGCAGGATGTCATATGGTGTGGAATATCACTTTGGTCAGTTCAGGCCATTTGTTCTGGTTCTGTCCCCTCCTAACTCCTTGCGCTGATAGGGTAATGTGAGAAAATGGCATGTCCTTTGCTTTGTGAAAGGGCTGCTCTGCAGCAGCTAAAACAATGATCATAGAATCACAGAATTGTTAACTTTGGAAAAGACCTCCAAGATCATCCATCTACCACCAATATTTCCCCACTAAACCACGTACCTAAGTACTACATATAAACATTTCTTGAGCACCTCTAGGGATGGTGACTCAGCTACCTCCCTGGGCAGCCCATTCCAGCACCTGACCACCCACTAAGAATTTTTTCCTAGTACCCAACCTGGTGGGTACACCCCCTGTTGCAACTTGAGACCATTCCCTCTAGTCTTATCACTAGTTATGCAGAAGAAGACATCAACAACCACCACACCATAACTTCCTTTCAGGTAGTTGTAGAGAGCAATAAAGTCTCCCCTGAGCATCCTCATTGCTGTTGTTGTGCTATCAACATTATTTTCATCCTAAAACCAAAACAAAGCACTGTATCAGCTACTATTACAAAGAAAATTAACTCTATGCCAGCTGAAACCAGAAAATCAATTTACTTCAAATATTATCTCTGGAAGATTTCTGTTAACTCTAACAGATGTGATGAGCCTTTTGTTTGTTTGTTTGTTTGTTTGTTTGTTTTTGCTTACAGAAAAGAATTGGAAACAAGCCTAAACAATTACTATTCACCAATTGATGTGAAAACTACAACATAATGTTAACTATAATTGTATTTAACATTATTAAGTGAAGAGAAAACTGAGCCACTTGTTACTTGTCGTCATTTAAATTGTCAAGACACTTTTTAGGAAAACTGAGGTACTTAGACAGAATTCAATTTCATTCATAGTTTCCAAACTATATTTCTCCTGGCATTTCAGAACAGGAAAAAAAAAAATTACTTTTTCTACTAGTTGGTTCAACAAGTTGGTTCTCTAGAGTGTTGAGTAACACCTACAAATAAAGAGCGAAACTTTAGCCAGCCTGTGAATGGGTTGCACTCAGCAGGCAGTGAACTTGTAAGTTCCCTGATACCCTTTCTGTGCTAGGCAGGAAGAAATGAAAATCAGTATCAGGGACTAGTGTACTGTCACCAGTGTTAATCTGTTCAGAAATTTTTAGCTGAGATTTTGATTTAAATTACCATCATCATTTTCAGTGGCTCAGTAGCATACATTTGTGATTCTGCATAGGTAACATGACCTCACAATTTCTCTATGACATAATTGTAATGTAATATTTAGATAATATGCTTCAAATATACTAGATATTCTTTAAAAGGAGACAAAATATACTTTCTGGAAATAATTTAGATTTCTTTACTTACAGTTTCTCAGTGAATTAAGCTTAGGTTTTTATTTGTTTGGGTTTTAATTTTCTCTGTCTCTTAGTGCTGCCTAAGCAGAATTTGGGATGCTTTTTTTTTTTTTTTCTTTGCAACTTAATCATTTGTTTTGCCTAAAGTTTCTTCTATGTCTCACAGTAGAACTCAAAGCAGTAAAGGCAACGTGAACAACTTTGGCATCTCATTAAAAAAAGGTATTACTTTTGAATATTTTTCCCTACACCATCTTACTCTGTATAAATTATCTCCAGAAGTTAAGGTTTCTGCGGAGAGTAATGTTTTGTTGTTGCTGTTTTTGTTTGTTTGTTTTGATGAACAAACTGAGATCAGCATCTAGAAGATATCCACACAATAACATAAATACTATATCTACATTATCTTAAACTATGTACATCTTTCCATATAAATTATTGACACCATTTTACAATTTTTTTCCATGCTTACTGTTTGAATTCAAGCAAAAGCTTTCATACAGAAATCTCTGCAATAAGTTACATTTGGTCCCTCTTATCGTATCCAAATTATACCTTTTCTATATACTACACCTAGTCTTAGAGAAACTAAGCTTCCATCCTACCAAATTTTGAGCATCTTCCACTTGCACTGCAATGAAGAGTGCCTCTCTCAATACTCAGTCTGACATATAAGCTTTCAGAGATACAACTGCTTCTGTCCTAACTCAACTGAAGTACAGAAACCCTCCAGTCAGCTCTTCTACAAAGTGCATTTATATTTGCTGAATGGCCCCCATATTCCTGCTCTCACCCAAATGATCTTGTCAGTTGTTCTTCAGTTTCAATAAAACAATAATAATAATAATAAAAAATCCATTGCATTTGCCCAAGCATTTATGTTCATGTACATATTTGATTATTTAAATATATGCATATATATTTCAGATCAGTTTCAGTGCTGTTATTGACTTTATAAAATCTGTTTCCAGTACTGAGTTCTTATGGCAGATAAAAGCATCTGGCTTTCTTTTGTTAAAAAATATCTAAAACCTCACTGAATAATAGCTGTTACAAAGCTCCTTTGATTTTACATTTTTCCTGTCACAGTCTGTGGCTGTACTCTATTTCACAGGGCAATGCTCTGCTGAAAGCTGTCACTCTAAGAAGCAGTATGATAGTTGTCAGTGATATCCAAGACTGAATAACATATACATATCTTACTTTTAATGTGTCCTTAACACATTGACTTTCCTGGCTGTAGGATCTAGTAAAGAGAGAATCAGCATAAGGTGAAGCATAGCTCCTGCTGGGTGACCAAACTGCATGAAATCTCATGCTTCACTAATGATGCTTCTCATACCAGCTGGTCAATGGATCATGAAAATGAATCAGAAGTACAACAGGGATTTTTTTTTTCAGTTGTGACATTCATAAACAATTAAGAGCTACTGGCTCCTATGCTTTCAATTGGTAGTAGTTTCACTGTATTACTTTAGCTATAAAAGAAATGGTATAATGATTATGCCATAGAGAAGGCACCAGTGGTCTATTTAATCAACAGTTCTCTTACTTTGGGTAAGATATTTACCCTGTCTGTACTTAGTAATGTGGACGTGGCATTCTACATGATAATGTAGAAATAAAATTCTTCCAGCCATACCCCACTGTGAAACTTTCATCTCTCCACAAACTTAAGACACTGATTTATGGTATCTCTCTGGTTTTCTAGTTTAACAAAAACAGAGGAAAGCATTAGAAAACTTAGGGTTTTAAAAGGAGAGTGCTTGCCACCTGCCAAAAATCAGAGTTGTCAGGTCTTTAAAATTAATCACCTCAAGAGCAGTTCGCTCACTCATTCCCTTTGAAACTTTTGACGTTGTGGTGAGTGGACCTTGACTGGCTGCCAGGTGCCCACCAAACTGCTCCCTCACTGCCTCTCCTCAGCAAGTCAGGGGAAGATAATCCAGTGATAAAACTAATGGGTTGAGATAAGGTCAGGAAGATCAGTTATCACTTACTGTCATGGGCAAAACGCACTCAACCCAAGGAAGATGAAAATTTATTACCAATTAATAAAAAAAGTAGGACAGAGAGAAATATAAGCAAGCTAAAAGCACTTTCCCACGTCCCTGCATCTTCTCAGACTCAGCATTACTTCTGATTCCTCTACTTCCTTCTCACTCCATGAAGGTGCAGGTGGGTGGGGAATAGGGGCTGAAGACTGTCCATAATCTCTATTGTTCCTACATAGTCACTTTCTATCCTTACTTCAGTGTGAGATCCCTCCTATGGAATGCAGTCCTTCTGAAACTGATCCCATGTGGACTTCCCACAGGCTGCAGCTCTCTAAGAACTGCCTCAGCATCACTCTTTATACCACAGGGCCCACCTTTCAGGAATGAACTTCTCCATACGGCTCTCCATGGGTGGCAGCTACCCCAGTCCTCCCACCCTACCACAGGTTGCTCCCCATAGGCTGCAGCTCCAGCCCGATGTACTCCTTAGGAGGTATCCATGTGCTGTGCCTTCTTCAGGCCTCATCCATTACTGTACTGCAGGCTCCTCTGTGGCTGAACATGGAGATCTGCTCCATACAGCGCCTGTGAGCTGCATGGGGACAATATGCTCCTTCATGGGCCTCTCCTGTGCAGCAGGGAGCTTCTGCTCCATGCCTGGAGCTCCTTTTCCCTTCTTTCTGCACTGACATTGAAGTGCACAGAATTGCTTCTTTCAGCATTTTCTCAGTCTTCCCTCTCATAGCTATTGCACAGATATTTTTTTTTTTACGCATTCTTAAATACATGCAACCAGCGTCAATAATTATTCTTCACTAGCTCAGTTCTGAGCAGCTGCAGGTCGCTTTTGGAGTCAGCTGGAGCTAGTTCTTATGTAACATGGGACGACTGCTGGTGTCTGGTCACAGACACCACACCTGCAGCCCCTCCTCACCTACCCCTTACTACCAAAACTTTATCATGCAAGTCAGTTACAGATGTACACATCACAATCTGCTGCCAGATTGCTACACACAAAGAATGGACCTTCTGTAGCTGTTTAATGAAGTTTCATTTCCTCATCTGTGAGTTCTAGGGCATGACTGCAGTCCAGACGAGGGTATTATTGATAGTCCTTGGCAGTGCACCTTCCAAAAATTGTGAAAGAAGGGAAAGGAAATTCATTTTTTTCTACTTACTCTATATACTATTTGCTCATGTGCAAGTATGTTTGACCATAGGTTAGAACTTAATTAAATCACAAAAAAGAAGAAACATTTCTCCATCTCCTCTACATTTATCATTGGAAGGCACGTACTGCCAAGCAACAGATGACTTGTACCAGCTATGTTTGTCTTGACTATGAACAAAAGTTCTGGAAATTAGGAAAGGAATTCTTAAAAAAAAAAAAAAAAAAAAAAAAAGACAAAGTACTAAATCAAATATAGGATTGTCACGCAGACCTCGACCATTTACTTTCACTTTTCCTTCTGCCCTTACTCAATATTCTCATGAAACAAGAGAATCATGTCTTTGCCAAATCTGAGGTCAGATCTGGATAAGTTGCTTTCCAACATCAGTGTTCTCCCAACTGCCCAGAGTTTCTGATCAGTTAAACTTCTCAGGACAAGAACAGTCTTAGAAACTTTACAGCTTTCTTTGGTTGCATCAGCTCCTTCTTCTTCCTCTTTTTTTTTTTTTTTTCTTTTTTTCTTTTTTTCTTTCTCTTTAGTTAGCCAAGATGTTCAGGTACATCATTTTGTTACTTCAGCTTTTTAGTGCAGAGACAATATTTTGTCCATCTCTAATGGCACAACCTGGGCTTCCAGAAAATAGGAAATTCTACTGAATTAAGGCTGTTAGGGTAACAGTGAGCCTTCATGCAGTTCAACCGTGTGCAGCACTGCTCAGGAAAGGGCTGCTAGCTGGATAGTACATCATTGTGTGTGTGCTGGTCATCAACAGTGTGGTTATTTATCATTTAAACCATATATTGCATTGCAGATCAGTAGGAAAGAAAGTCAGTTCTGACGTTCAAAGGAATTGAGTCACTATAAAAGAATTCTATTGTGCCTGGATGGAACTCATTTTTACTTTCTGGGAAAAGGAGAGAGAAATCTACTTAGATATGTTTCAAACATCAACCAATTGTTTTTGTCTTCTTTTTTTCTTCTTCCTTTTGGTGATCATGTTTCAGTCCTGTTAATCCTCTAGGGCTCTGGCAAATAGAATTTCTGGAATAGGATTCAAAGTTTCAGATACTATAAGATTCTCTTGCCTGAAATCAGGAAGGGAAATATTCCTGACGCAAAAGGAATTAAAAACAGTTTCTACAGAAATTTGCTTTGCTTAACTTCAGTTATATATATGTAAGGATGATAAACACCACATAATCTGTGCTATTGTTCTTCACTTCCCTCCTCTGCGTCCTTAAACCTACAATAAACATTGTAGCCAGTCTTCTGGGGTTGTATGTTTATCAATCTACATTGTATTTATATTAACACATACGTGATTTTTTTTTTTTTTTTTTTTTCCTACTTGACTTGGTTTGGAATGTAAGAAAGAGAGATGTACAACCTGCTGTTGTTTGGTTGTTGTTGTTGTTTTTTCCCTCTGTTCACTGTGAGAATCTGAATCTTAGCATTTACCTTTCATATTAAAATAACAGCTAATTGCTTTTCAGTCTAGTGATCCAATACTTGAAAGGATATTCAGAATTCTTTTCTGTTTTATCTGAAGTGTAAAATGCTATATAACTGTAAGCTAAGTACATTGTTTACACTTAATACTTATCAGGATCTACAGTTCCATTCAAAATTGGCTAACAAAAATAAAAGTATCAGTTAATGTATTTTTCTATTCTTATTGTGAATGAAGAAATTAAAAACCAATACACTCCCAAAAGACATATTGTCAAGGATCAGCATAAATTTTTCTGTCCTGCTTATAAGAAATTCCACTTTTGAACTTGGAAATGATCACAGAGACTTATGAAGCTTATCCCTTTGTTCTTATGTTATTGTCCAAGAACACTAATGAAACAACTCCATTCTTTGAGTAGAGGTAATGTTTTCAAACACATCTAAATGATTAAGAAAAAAGATCAAATTTTAATTTCACTAGTAAACTAAAAGGATATTTTGCGAACATATTTTAGGCACATAAGAGACTATAAAAGTCTCAGAGTCCCTAGGGGTTAAATCTTTTGAGTCCCTCTTAATATTCAACAACACATTTCAGTGATTTTAAAGATTTTTTTTTTTCCTTCTAGGATAATTTAGATCTTTCTAAAACATAATTCTACAATGTACATGATTTCAGAGAGCTTTTTCCCGTTTGTACATCTTTTTCCAACTGAAAAATCAAACATGATCTTGGTTTGTTTTAGTGAATGTTTCTTCCCATTAAAAAAAAATATATATATATGTTATAATGGAAAAAATGTTACTGATGCTTTGCAATTTAAACATCTGTGATGTTATTTTTGGAATGATGGGAGCATGACCAACCTACTTCTGACTGTTCTGACAATTTGCTGTCAGTGTCTTGGAGTTCTGTATGACCAGTAATTTGGCAATTAAGGCTATATTTAACCTATGTGAATGATAGGGTAATAGTGTTTTTGAGAAGCTGCACCTCTGTAAGGGGGCTTTGAATGTTTCACACTTTTTCAAAACAACTTGAGACATAAGCCAAAAAATTATTAACTAGCTTGCAATTAAACTTTGTATTGCTGACAATATTAAATTCGTGTCTGTATTTTTAAAATAGAATTATTTTCCTTAGAAAATATTTCAAAACTGATTTGGGGTGAATAAGAAATGCTCTTCCTATATATAGCACTCACAGAGTACAGTGTTCTAAAAACATCTCTGCCAGTGTTACTTCTGGTTAGATAAGTTATTGAGAATTTTGATTGTATCAGTATTTTGAGCTGTGACTCTTCTGTCACTGCTGTCTTTCAGTGTGAAGGACACTTCACAATTTCTGCCATTGTTTTTAAACAATTACGTTTAAAAAATAGACTTAAAATATTGATACTTTTTTTGTATCTCAGAAATTTAAATTATATGTCAAGAGTTGCTCTCGATCCTTTCTTGCAACAAGTGGTCCTTCTGGAGTTGTTTTAAAGTAAATGCTAGCTTCAATCTTATAAAACTTTATTTTTCCATTTCTTGTCAAAATTTCTTAACATATAATTTTAAGCCAGCCTGCAATAATTTTAGTGAGTCTGATGGCCCTACTGGGGCCACAAGAATTACTGACATAGTTTGAGCTGGCACAAATTAACCTACCTCCACTCATGTTCTGTGCAGCTAGGTTAGTTAAAAATAGGCTTAAATTGCACAAAAAATCTTGGAAAAACCTAAAAGAATGCTTATAAGCACTTTCTAGGATTGGAACAAGCATATAAGAAAAAACTACTGGAAATATACAATTTTCAAATAGGTTATGTAGAAGACATTGAAATAACTACATTCATAAATAATGAAATGTCAACCACATAGAAGGTGACAGCCTGTTTGTGGACAGCACTTAATGAAGCTTTGTCATCTATGTTTGATTATGTATTATAGTTCCATCCCCTTAATACAAATTTACATTGCTAGACTGAAATTGTGAGTCTACAGATGAAGTTGTAATCTGAGCTTTAGGAGGAACTGAACTTGATGATCCTTGTGGGTCTCTTCCAACACATACTATTCTACAATTTTATGATTTACAAAGCAGCATAAGAAATGTTATGATTAATAACGCATACAACATAATGTTGTAATTCTTTCAGAGATGGGAACAGTAAGCCAGGGATAGTACTATGACAACAAAATATTGCTGGAAATAATTGTTAGCAATACTAAAAATAGTCATAATAGTTACAGTAATTATAATAATAGAAAAGAGATATACAAATTAAGACAGCTCATTCTTTGTTTAAGACTGGCTTAGATGAGTTTATCTGAAAGCTCACCTTCTGTGAATACATTAGAAAAAAAAAAAAAAAAAAAAAAATTTTTTTT
>PPHD01000341.1:34491-46172 GCA_002909625.1 Bambusicola thoracicus | reverse complement strand
AAAAAAAAAAAAAAAAAAAAAAAAAACTTGTTTTTGGCCAAAAAAGTTGGTCCATACTTCATGATTTGCTTTAAAGTGCTACAGTGCAGAGGAAAATGAATGTAGTGTACAACATAGCACATGATATAGCATGGTGAACTTGGTTGATTTTGTTTTTTTTACAAGCATCCCCAACATCTTTTTATATTCTGATCTACACTTAAATAAATCAGGATAATTAGCATCACATATATGTCCCTTTACACCTGCACTATTAAGAAGTGTTAATTTCTTTGTTTATGTTCTACTATCACAGTCTTTATTCCTTTTTTTGCTATTCACATTTCAGGTAAGATAGACACTAATAAAATGGTTGTATTATTTATCTCTGTCACTGACAGCTTTAATAAAAATTACAGAAAGGATAAAAACTTGGACAGTAATAATTACTCTAGTCACATTTAACTCATAACACAATATAATTCAGTGCATCTTTATGCTATGTCCTTCGTGTATTCACATCACAGTGAGAAATACACAGAGCTGTCAGTAAGCATAAGCCAAGCTGAACGAATGGGCTTTTAATTTTGTCGGGAAAATACAGTCAACCCACTGCTCATGATCTCATGCAGAAGGACATTACAAAGGCATGCGGTAGTTGAAAGTCTTTGAACCAATGGAATCAAACTGACTGGGTGGAAGAGATTTGAAGATGAAGCAATGTTATCACTGTATAATGAGAATAGGATATATTAATCTGAAATAGAGTGAATAGAAGTGGATATGACCAAAAATAGGACAAAATAAACCTCAGAGGCCAAGTTAATGAAATGACTGATATGCCGAAGATGAAGTTTTGGGGGATGTAGGATGTAGGATGAATAGCAGCTCGTTACATCAATTATGAGTGAAAGAATAAGGAGAAAGAGGATCAAAATGCTGAAGTCATGAATAATGGAGCTTGTAACTTTCTGACAAATGATTATAGAAAATTATCAATGTGGGAAGAATAAAGAAAAAGATCTTTCTTCAGAATTTAATAACTTGGTACGTTTCATGTATACCTATTACATTTTATTTATACCGACTCTTGACATTACGTAGAGCAGCATTTCTCTACGGTGATCAAATCTACGTTACATAGGACTTCCACAACATGTAAGGTAATATAGATGTCTATCCATATTCTCTACTGTTGTTTTCATTCTATGTACTTTATCTTCTTACAGAATTGCTGAATTCTAGAACAGACAACAGATTGAAGTGTTATCTCTAAACACCTGGTTTATACAGTGCTTTTGTACAAGGGATGAAATTTCCGTCCCACTGAAATTAATGATAAATTGAATGCTGCATTCCGAGGGGTACAGATTTTATCCATAACACCCTCAACAGAATACATACACAAGCTTAAATTTAATTCTCTCATTAGCAATGGATGAACCAACGCAGGCTGTGATTTGCTTCAGATAAGCATCCGAAAAATTTGGCTGGTTTTCCAACTATCCGTATTAATTGGCAAATGTGTAGGAAATCTCAGGAGAACTGACTCTCGTAGGAAATTTTCTAGCAATTACTGCATCTGTTTAAGTGAGAAGAGCTATCTGAATTTTGGCAGTTTCATTCCAGTGTTTGTCAGAATCCAGAAGAATGGTTGCCAAACAAATATTTATTTTAACAGGAAAATATTGAGAATACAACTTTAAGTACAATATTAATTTGTATCATTTAGATATTCAGGTGTTCACAATGATTTTTCATGTCTCTGAATTGATTCTTAAGCTCAAATCTCCTGGGAGAATTATTTGCTTAAGACTCATAAAAATTGCACAAAACACTTTTCCTTTTTTTTTTTCTTTTTTTCCTAGATGATTCAAAAATTATATACTGAATTCTAAGATGTAAGGATTGTTAAGTCTAAGTATTAAGATTCAACTTAAATGTATTAAGAATTAATTTTATTTTTTTCCCCCAAATACTGACTAACTTTTCCAAGAGATGCAGAATATCTGTGGCCTAAAATTCATATTACCTTCTACAGACACTGGAGAATGCCTATTTAGGACTTCACACATAGAAGAAATACCCAGAACTGCGAATGTTAAAGCTGCCTTCAAAATCTGGATACATCTAAACACCACAAAACATTGAGTTTAATTGAAAATCTCTTCATGTATGTAAAGATGGTTAAATAAGAGAATGAGTTGCCTTAAATGTTTTGGCATCTGTCAGCGGTGTCCTGAGTAGATTGAAAGAACTTCTGTCAAGAGTGACATAATACACTGTGGTCTTGTTTCACAGATAAACTGGATCACTTGCAGCTCATTTTACAGTTCTCTATAAACGAAATAAATCTTCATGTTATATGGAAACTCCGGCCATAGGAAACAGGGTGTTATCATTCCACTTCAAGTAGAAGCCTCCCAGTATTTCACAAAAATGATAATTTTCCCTCAGATTGACCCATTGCATATGGTTAAGGAGAACCAATATTAGCTTCTGATAGTGGACAGATTCTGATGCAGCAAACAAGTACTTGGTTTGTTGTCATATACCAGCTTCTGCTTATCACAATGAAGAATCATATCTACTGACTTAAATATCCAGCTAAAAATTTAACAACTGTCAATTAAAATGCATGGGCAAAAAAGAAAAAATACAGCTTCTGTGTCTTAAACCCACTGTATAAAAATTTAGAAGCTAGTCACCAAAATGTAACAGTGTTGCTACTACAAAGACAAATAATAATGAGCTTTTCTCTATCTCTGACTCCCTGGCATGAAGGTGATATTGAAGCATATGAAAAAATCAAAGAAAAAAGACATCTTATTCTACTAGTTAAAAACCAAATCTCAAAATAGAAGAAGGGAGGAATTATATCTATCAGTTTTGTTCTTCTTTGTGTGACCCAGCCATACATAAATGATTAACTAGATTAAAGTATAATAGAGCTACAGGACTCTGGAGTAGTTACTAGGTAACCAGCATGTTACTGCCAGGAAATAGGTCTTTTTTTTTTTTTTTTTTTTTTTTTTTTAAGTAAAAAAATTAAAGTTAAATTTTCACTGATAGGCCTCTGCTATAAGTGACAAGATAAGATTGTCATTGAGTAGAAATCCATTGCACAGGCTATGCAACACAGAGAAATCAACCATTTTCTTTAAACTTGTATTTCTTATGCAAAGAGACAAGTTCTGGTCTAATTTACATCAACATAAATTTGTAATAATTCTGTTGACTTCCCAGGAGATGACTAAATTCTTACTGATACAACTAAAATGATAATCTGACCTAAGCTGTAAGACATCAGGTCATGCCAAAGGCATAGAAAACCCACACTCATCGAAGAATTTTATTACAGACTGTCACTCAGCTTGATACACAAAAAAAAAAGCCAGTCAAGTTATGACACCACTGGCTCAGAAAATTCAGCCAATAGAAGCCAATGAGACTAGCAAAGTCGATGCAAATGAACATTTAGTGTCAGGCCCAAAATTCTTCAAAGCGTTTGATAATGCAAAAGGAGATGCAAGTAGAACCTCTATTCAGATTTCATAAAACAGAGCCTAGCATTTCAAACAAAAACAGAATCTTTAGTTGAGAGAATTTGATATCTATAGAGTAGCATAATGATGAGTCAAAAGATAAACACTTAAATTTTCTGAGAATAGGTGACTAAATGTGCACATTCCACATTCATTATCATCATTCATTATCATCAGTAGTGATTCATTTCTACCTAATTGTCTTAGTAAGAATGGGAATACTTTCTCTTAATATATTTGTATGGTATATACTTCAAAATAAATCATCCTTCTCATAATCAAAAGGAAAAAAAAAATTACAACTTCTGAAAATAGCCTGTACATATCTCTAACATTAGCAAGTACTACACTCAGCTGTATTATCACAATAAATATTGTCTTGCAGAAGGAAAAGACACAAAAGTATTTGCAGAAATATAGATCAGAGTAAGTAGAAAAGTGACATATCATTAACAAGCTTCAAGAGTTCATTGCATTTGCAGTAACAGAAACAAAAACAAAAAAAAAATTGAGTAATAGTTTCCTTGAGGTCTGATCAAAGTACATAAAATTAAGAAGAGGAAAGTCATCTGAATGTACAATATCTCAGGTAGAAACTACTACGAGGCATCAGCCACTACCCAAGAAGAAGTTCCAAGAAGATCTTTTCTGAGCAGTGGGCTGTAGCTCATCTTTCGAAGTAAGTTTATTTTTTGGGCTACAGTCAGAGGATGAGCTGGCTCCAGAAGGACCCTTAAGCAAAACAGAATGATTTGTAACCACAGAACACAGTCAATGAACAGAAGTGAAATCTCAGTTTTGTGACTTAGACCTACAAGACAAGTTATATGAAACAACAAATAGGAGGGAAAGACTGAATGTAGTGTGCCTTGGACAATCATACACAAGCATGAGTGCTTGAGTAGGTTACTTTATGGTTTTGTGACACTCCCTGAAAGATCATCCATCAATGCAGATGAGCATATAACTGATTTGCTAGCAGCAGACAACTAGTTTTAGTTTTAGAAATAACAGATGTGTTGACCTTTTATCAGATACTTACAGATCAGATAATTATTCCTCCTACAGCAGAGGAAAAATGCTTTCTCTAACAAAAATCTGATAGGGGTAAGTAACATCTGCATGTTTGGGATCAATCAGAGACTCAGGAGTATCTACAACTGGAAATAATGCACAAACAAACAAACAAACAAAAATGGCATTAAAGCTCATTTGGTTATACTTTCCTATAGATACCATATTGTTCCAGCTTTGGCTAATATGTGAAGCAACTTTGCCATCCCTTCTTGTCAAACATTACCACTCTTTCCACTCATATTTTCTTACAGTAGCAATAAATAAATAACTTTTTCAATATTAAGATCACTGTGTCAAGGCAACAAAAAATTAATAATGATGACAGTACCACATTCAAGACTGAAGCAGTGCTCCTGTGTTTAGATCAATGCATAATATATCATCTTGCTTGAAAAAATGAAATGTTTTGCTTAGAGTTGAATGAAAAATGTTATTGAACCTGAAACCTTTGTATTTATTTTTTTCTCCTGAGGGAACTAAATCTTATTTTTGTTATTATTTCAATTCAGTCAGCAAAATAAAAGGAATGCAATTAGTCCAAGAAAAGTATTTTTTAAATAAACAGAAGATTTCTGTTTGTTTGTTTGTTTGTTTGTTTAAAGTGCTTAAGTACTAAAAGTGATAAAACTCTGATTTCTGTGCTCAGGCATTTAGTTGCTATTTGTTTGTAAAATATACCACTGTGTTTATAATTTTATTTCTGACAATAACTGTGATTAGGAACTCTGTTGACAGAAAATGCAACCAAGAAGAAGTCTGAGTACTGAAAGGTTTAGATAGAGGGTTAAATGTATCAAAGAGTCTTCAGAGTTCAGAGGCAATTAATCAGTCATAGATCTAAGCAGTGAGACTGTTTCTTTTCTCCCATTTGATGAAAAATAGGTTTGGTCACATACTTCAATAGGCATGGGGTGCTGCACAAATAGTTGCTCATCTTTTCTGAGATCAATTTTTACAGTCAGTGTGCAATTCTGAATTAGTCTTTTAGTTGTCCTGTAGTGATCAGATTATAAGATTTCAAGGAAAAGCTGCCTTTAGTGCCATTTTTCAATGCCCATGGCATTGATCGATAACACCATGTGAACCAACACACTGATGCTGATTTTAATGGTGCTCTCTTTTGTGTATGTTACTGATACTTTAATCTGTTTATCTTGATCTTTTAGTAATTGCTCTGTCATTCCATTTAGTAAAACTGGAATTAGGAACACTGGTTTTAGCAAGAGATGACTTTTAAATGAGTACTAACCTGTTTTCGAATCAGCCAAAATTTATGCTGTGTGAGATATTCAGCCTATCTGATTCATATCCTTGAATGTGTTCACATTCTTATGTGCAGCTCACACTTTAGGTTAAAACTTTATCAGATAACATTCTTGTTAAAACTACTTAATTGTTAAAGTCTTGTTGGGTGTTCCTAACACAGTGATGAGGTACCAGCAGAACCAGTCTTCTTTTTAGAGCAAGATCCCTCTCCTTTCTGTGGTGGTGTTGATGAGACACACAGAAATTCTGACAGCTAACACTTCTGGATGAAGTCTCATAAGTGAACAGCCACCTCTATCTGAGATATATATGTTCCTATAAAATGATAAAGTTTTCTAAGGAATTAATACTTTTCAAGCAATATGAATAAGTTTAACAGAAGTTTCTCCTACATCTCAGATGAGGCCCACTTCTGACTGCTCTCCATTTGAACAGGAGAACAAGAGGTTTTTTTTGCCTCAGTCTTTAATAGTAAGACCAGTTACTCCTCAGGCAGACAGCCCCTTGTGCTAGTAGATAGAGATGGATAACAGCACAGGACCTGAATAATCCATGATGAGATGGTTTTGGACCTGCTCTGAAAGTTGAACACTCACAGGTTGATGGGGCCAGATGGATTGCACACTAGAGTGCTGAGGGAGTTGGCAGATGTGGCTGCCAAGCCATTCTCCATCACCTTTCAACAGCCCTGGCTAACTGGGAATGTCTCAGTGGATTGGAGACTGGCAAATGTGAGTCCCATCTTCAAAATGGGTCAGAAAGAAGATCCTGGTAGCTACAGGCCTATCAGTCTCACCTCAGTGCCAGGGAAAGTTATGGAATGGATAATCTTGGGAGCCATCTTGGATCAGTTAAAGCTCAACCAGGGGATCATGCCCAGTCAGCTTGTGTTCATGAGTGGTTGATCCTGTTTGACAAACCTGATTTCATTCTATGACAAGGTGATCATTTTAATGGATGAAGATAAGGCTGTTGATGTGGGCTACCTGGACTTCAGTAAAGCCTTTGACACTGTCCCTCACAATATCCTTGTGGTGAAGCTGGCTGTCCACAGTTTGGATGGGCATATGCTCTGCTGGGTGAAACACTGGCTGGATGGCTGGGCCCAAAGAGTTGTGGACAATGGAGTTAAATCCAATTGGAGGCCAGTCATGAATGGTGTCTCCCAGGGCTCGGTACTGGGGCTGCTTCTATTTAACATCTTTATTAATGATCTTTACGAGGGGATTGAGTGCACCCTCAGTAAGTTTGCAGACAACTCCAACTTGGGAGGGAGTGTTGATGTGCCACAGGGGACAAAGACACTACAGAGGGACCTGGATAGACTGGATCAATGAGCCAAGGTAAACTGAATGAGCTTCAATAGGGCCAAGAGTTGGGTCCTGCATTTTGGTCACAGCAACCCCAGACAACTCTACTTGGGGATGGGAAGGAGTAGCTGGAAAGCTGTCTGACTGAAAGGGACCTTGGTATACTGATGGGCAGTTGGCTGAATATGAGCCAGCAGTGTGCCCAGGTGACTAAGAAGGCCAGTGGCATCCTGGCTTGTATCACAAATGGTGCAGTGAGCAGGACTAGGGAAGTAATCCTGCCCCTGTACTTGGCATTGGTGAGGCCCCACCTCAGGTACTGTGCTCAGTTTTAGGCACTTCAATACAGAAAAAACATTGAGGAAGGAGAATGACTGGAGTGACATTGGACTTTTTCCATTCTTTGGGCACTTCTCCTGTTTTCCATGATCTTTCAAAGATGATGGAAAGTGGTCTAGCAATAACATCTATCAGGTCCCTCAGCACTGACAGGTGCTTCCAATAAGGGCCCATGGATTTATGGGTGTCAAGTTTGTCTAAAGGACCTCTAACCTTATCCTCCTTCAAGGGAAATGATTTTTAAAAATATGAATATTTTATTGAATTCTGGAAAACTTAATATTAAATGCTTGTTTTGATATTTATAATCCATTGTTTCTTATAAAATAATTTCATTTGCAGCATAGGCTCCTTATTTGTGTTATATATATATATATATTTATGTGAATTGTACATGCAAGATATAGCAAGTTTAATGAAAACCTTTAGAGCTAAATCCTCCACTGTCATGAATTAAAAATTGACAGAAATTAGAACTATATTTACTGATATGAATTGCAAATCCAGAAAACTATTTTGAGGAGGATTCTCTCCTTGTGGTTACTATCTCAACAAGTTGACTGTATTTTTTCCTTTGAAACCACATGAGCAATCTTTGAAAGAACAAATCCCATGAAAATTTGTGTGCTGTGTTGTGGTCTAACATTGAAGGCTGGGTTATTCAATGTTTACCCTTGCCTGTGTATAGTTCAGCAGGAAGACTAATCCAGATAACAAGCTTATTCTCATTCATCCTCTGTCTCTTCTGCCTTTGAGGAGTAAGCTGAAAAATTGATTAATTAATTTGGCAGTGATAGCATATGGCAGCTGGCATGGAATTCTCTGGTTTGTGTAGCTTGTAGTACTATGAGCACATGAGAGGAGCTGGCTGCTACCACTACAGCTTTTCATTCAGCTTTCTTTTAATTGGACCTGTCCTCAAAAAAACTTCCACTAAACTGGCCTCACATACAAGCTATGTAATAGTTTTAATTAGGTCTGCCTTACTTACCATGTGTACACACATCAGGAAGCATTTCTTATGTCAGGATGCACTTTACTGTGTGGGTGAGTGACAGACCACTGGTACAGGCTCCCTGGAGAGGTTGTGGAATCTCCTCCTGAGATCTACAAAAGCAACCTATATTTTGTCCTTTGCAGCTTGCTCGAGGTGTCTCTGCTTCAGCTGGGGTTGGACCGTATAATCTCCAGTGTTTGTGAAGGACCTGGCACACTTTTTTCTACAGCACACTATCCTGCAAATAAAGGTAAATATTTTTGACATATGATTTTATTTTAAGTAGTTATTTTAACAATAAAAAGGCAGTTCAGAATATTTTGATTGAGATAATTGGACATACATACATCCCAGCACTCAAATGAAAGCTTAAAAGGATTTGCCTTCTAATTGAAGTATTGCTTCCTTTCTGGAAGTTTCTGTTTTGTCAGCATGATTTAGCTATGAGTCACAGTAATGTAACACAGTCTGCTGCTTGGTTCTCTGAAACATCTGGACCTAGGCAGAAGGAGTTTCTTATTAATTCTGAATGCCTTTGTTTAATAAGTTACTAGAATATTCTCTTTTTAGTGTGTTGTTCTGGCATGCATAGTTCAGACACAAAGACACATTTAACAAAGAAATATCTTGTAAAATACTGGAGACTTTCAGATTACTGGCCAACATTCTAGAGAAGATAAATTAGCAAGATACCTACTGTGCTTTATTTTCTATGTTAGCATCTTTATCACATTTGTTCAAAATGTTGGCAAAACAGTCTTGAGTAGCCATAGCAATTACTGAATACAATGTTACCGCACTTGGATAACAACAAAAGTGAAACAACCAAGAGAAAGTTATCAAATAACTAAAAATTATCAGAGATCTTACAGGTTCCTTTCAGCATGCATACATAGTAACTGGCATATTGTATAAGTGTTGCTAATAATTCTGCACTTTAAAAGTCTTGCTGGGCTTACTGTTTTGAGATGTATTTTGCTAAAATGACAGAGATCATACTGTAAATAAAAATCCTTCAAGAAAAAGGTATTAAAGCTGAAATGGATTTATGTCCATGCCTGAACAAAAATCTAGTTAAAACTTAAGTTAAATACCTCCATATTCACTTTGACCATCAATTGTGAAAACCAAGTAAGGTTATGAATTCATAAAGGTTCCCACTCGGCTTCCTTTTATTGGTTACCTGATTTTGATACAAAGTCTTTGAGGAATACCAGATTCTTCTGTATCATAATGGGAATAGTTGAAACAAAAACAAACAAACAAACAAAAGTTTATATTTTAATTTACAAGTCAAAATTATATGAGCTTTTCAACTGCAACTAATTGAATTAAATAAATCCTAGGTTTTCCTGTGAGGGAATCTCTGTTTTTGATTATAAATATATTAACATTTTCAGAGTCTTTTATGAAGAGTCACCATTGAAAAAACAAAACCTAACCTGGTTCATGACCTTGAACTGGATTTCATTTACTTTCAACACACCTGTCAGATCTTCGTTAATGAGAGAACAAATACTCTTGATATGTCTATGTTGCTGAATAGAAACAGCCTTGACCCTAATGCCAAAGTCACCAAGAGGTGAACCTTCCCATCTGCTCCATCAGGAACAGACTAGTTACTTCCACAGAAGTCTTCAGCTGTGGATCCCCAGTGGGCTCCATATTATAACTTTATAGCACGTAGACACAATTATCACATTTATTTTTCCTTCCTTCCTGCCTGCCTGCCTGTGTAGATAAATAGTCAAGATCACAAATTACAGAAAGAGGTCATAAAATTTAGCTTTCAGGAGAGGTAAAAGGAGGTGTTCCCTATTTTATTAAACAAACAAACAAACAGCAAAAAAAAAACCTTTATGTTTATTTTTAAAACAGTTTAGCTGTCCAAGTCACCGATAACTGTTAATTTACAACAATTTTATAGTATTGGTATTCATTATAATAAGTGTCCATTTATGTGAATCATCTCAAATAGTTATAAACTACAAGATTTTTTACTGACTTTCCTGTAATATTTAATTTAATGTATTTATTCATTTAATATTTTCATATTCATATATTGATACGACCTTGATCAAAACTTCTAAAAAATTATTGTCCCTTAGTTAAAACAGAAATTGATTTCTGAGAATTGTCAATACATTTCTTCATTACAATTCCAAAAGATTAAAAAAAAAAAAAAAAAAAAAAAGAAGAGAGAGAGGTGTTTGTGCTTATTATTTTTAACTGGAAAAGGACACATTTTCATCTAGAATATACCTCAGAGCACAAGATAAATGTAATCATCAGAAAGTGAAATAAATACAAAACCATTTTACAATGACTGCAATTCTGACTGACAAGAAGATGCAGAAATTTGAACTCCTTTTCCAAAATTTTAAGACATTATTTCTTTTAAAGAGAACACTGATAATATTTAATTCAGCTGGGACCCCTTATTAACATCATTCAGATCATCTAGGAAAATTATACAAGCACATTTGTTTTATGTAGGTAGCTCTGAAAGTAATGCCTAATTTCCTTGGAAACTAAGACAAAGAGCAGAATAACACTCTTTGATAGAGCACATTCTCAGATACAAAACATTGTTTTCCGGCTTAATCACCACCATTAGCTGTGCATTTTTGCCAGCGATGGACAAAAGCCTGCATGTACTGCTTATGAAAATCTGCACCAGTGGAGAAGACCCATCATTTTAGGGGGGTATTTATGAGATAAATTATTGTATTTGTAGCAATTTTTATATGAATTAATTTTCTCTTCCTTAAAATTAAGCAGAACTTCTAAATAGGACTCATTTTTAGCACTGAGAGTAACTCCACTTGCAGGTAACCAAGAAAAGTTGAAATACTCTCACAGCTACTGCGTGGATTACTATGTGCTAATCTAATATATATCAGCAACCATCAGAGCTAGAGAAGAATTTTTTCCTAAGCTGTTTTAATATCAAGTAAGGATGCATTACTTTCTGTAATTTTACTGTCAAAATACTTTGAAGAATCTGGGGGTGCAGAAGGATTATTCTAGGAATACATTATATTTTAATAAAAATTCCAGCTCTTCAGTTATCATAAACAGACTTTATTTATTTCTTTGTTTGTCACCCTAGCACTAGGTGATGTCCACAACTAGAAAGCTGCAGATGTAGGGCCAGTGAAAAATGTA
>PPHD01000341.1:0-27052 GCA_002909625.1 Bambusicola thoracicus | reverse complement strand
TATATTCTGCTTGTGTCTACACTAATCAAGCTAAGCTGACTAGGCTAAAAAAAAAATCAGGACTTTGTGAGAGGACAAAATAATTTGGCAATCTTTCTACATTTTCAAATCAGTGGTGATGGAATGAACTGTAGATTGATGATCACTTCTTTGAGCAGAACACTTTATATTTAATTCTTTCATCAGTTTGTACTAGCTAATTATGTGTGAGGAGTTTTATTCTTTGCTTTCAAAGACCTGTCAATGTGTGGGATGACAGTACTGAGGGATAGAACACTTCTTTTTAATTGCTCCCAGCACTGAACACTCCTTTGGGCATAATAATTTGATTTTCTCTGCCCCTGATTACACACTCACAGGAAACTGAAAGATCCCAGTCAACCCACAAGGCCACTTTGCACAAAACTTCCAAGATAATGCTTCTGTTTCAAAAACAGAAGTACTGATAAATTTCTGGCAATTTTGTCATCTATGTTGTTGCATATGGCAATCAGTAGACAGCAAAAAATGGAAGTGTAAATGCTCTTTGAACTCCATCAGCTTGGAGCTGTGACCACTGCCCTGGGGAGCATTTTCAGCCTGTCCTAGTAGGAAAGGTGTTCCATTCCTTGGATCATTTTTGTGGCCCTCCTCTGAACATGCACCAACAGGTCCATGTTTCTCTTGTACTGAGGACTCCATATCTGGACACTGATTCAGAGGGGCAGGATCACCCTTTACACAGCCTAGCAACTTCCTTGTATTCTTCCCACAATTCCTGTCCATTTCCACTGCCTGTACATTTTCGTCTTGCTTTTCAATTTGACCAGCAGGTTCTGATTCAGCCATGCCTATCTCTTGCCTTCCTCTCCTGACTTGCTACACCTCGGGATGAACAGCTCTTGTGCCTCTAAACCATGTATTTCACATTATATGTCGCATATTGTGAAAAAATTAAGTTCTTCCCATGTGTTAAATCTATAGCAGGTTTTTTCTGCGATATGCTGAATTCTCATGAAGAAGTCTCCAGTTTATGTTGACTACAGTAAACATCAAAAATTGTCAGCGTCCAAAGGATTGTCTGTTATTTAAATGTTATTTCAACATCCATTACTTCTATGGCTAAATAAGACGATTATTCTTTGCAGAAGAAAATAAAGTAAACAAGATAAGAAATAATTGAAAGAGCCTAATATTTTGTAAGTAAAGCACTCTTTCAAAGTACAGCAGATATTTTGGTTCTTTTGAACAAAAAGAGAGATTGTATTTATTGGCATGCTATAGGATAAGAAAAGGCCAAGGCCACATCACCAGTATCTATTTTTCATCTTGTTTAGAGTCCTACTGATATTTGAAAGGAAATGCACAGACCAGTGATGAGCCAATTTCCAAAGTGGAGAGCTTTTAGAAATTTGTTTAGGAAGAACACAGAAGGTCTTGAATTATCCGGTCAGCAGGAGAGACTGATGAAGAGCTTTACATGGATTACAGATACTGAAACGGACCAAGTAATTGTCTTAAGGGTACAAATTTTGTATGCAAGAAGATGAAGAAAGGAGCTGATAGTAAGAATTTCTCTTATAACTTCTCCTTCAGAATCTTCCACAAGGTCAGTGTTGCTGTTAACATCTTTTCAGCAGTTAGTTAGCAGGAACTTTTGAATCATTATTCTAACCTGGAGCACCTTGGTGGTGACAAGCACCTGCAAACTGCTGCTCTGTTACGCTGAAGGCTGTTAGCTGTGTATCAAGCATACTGAGGTGTTCTTATCTGAACCTATACAGTTGCTTTCTTACTGCCTCTTACCAAAGCTAAAAGAAATTTTGATTGTTCCATACACAACAATTTGCTGAAAATGTCACATTTAAAGTTCATTCTATAGACAATCCTATATAACTACGGTATCTTCAGTTTGAGGGAAGGAGGTAAACTAAAGGAGGTGGTGGAGAAATAAATGAGCAAATAGCAAATGGGCTCTTTCAAAGAAAGATTTTCCCACTCAAAAATGAGGCTAAAAAGACTCTCTGACTCACTCTTGTACTTCTGGTATAGGATAGTTTATCACTGCAGTTTGGAGAGCTGAGATGTAAAACAAATTGAAATGCTGTTTGCCCAAGAGCTAGTATTAAAGTTTATTTAAGCTTGCTTTCATTCATTCCCCAGAGACTTTGCCTTTTTGTTTCCAATACCTGAGTTCGTACTTGTGTCATTTAATTACATGGCAAATGCTGGTGTTGTACTACAAGTAACTCATTGGGAAAATCTGCAATCTCAAAGCATATCTCTGTGCTTTATTAGCAATAACATGTCAGGGCACTGCAGGAGTCAGTGGCTCCCTGGGGTCAGAAGCATGAAGTGTCCCCGAGTGAGCCAGACAAGGCCAAGCATGCAAAGCCTGTCTCAGTGCTGCACCAGGAGCAGAGCACACTGGGCACCGGGGCAGCTCCAGTCCCCAACGCCACCTGCTGGATACTGTTGGCCCTGAGCTGGACAGCCAGACCCCTCTTTTCATGCCCTGAAAAGCCTGCATGAAGCATAGTGGATTATCCTTACATGATTCTCTGATTCACCAGTGTAGACTTCATTACTGTCCAAATTAAAGAATTACTTGTTTTGAAAGTGAAATTTTATTGTAAAGAAAATCAGTGCATTATGTCAAAAAACCAACAACAAAAAAATGTTTAATGTGACACCTGCAAGACAGTCACATAACCCCCTGTGTTTTTCCACTTCATTCAGCGTGATTAAATTATGGATTAATTTGTTCCACAGTTCTCTTATCAGTGTATTCACAGTAAAACTACCAGCTTCCATGCTTGTGTTCTGGTTTTTGTATCCCCTCTGGGTTTTCTCTGGGGCTGTGGAGGCTTCATCATTGATGGGTTTTGTCTTTATAGATAAAAACCTATTTGCAATTCTTTTTTTATCACAGCTCCTGTCTTGTTATCACAGCTCTTGTCTTGGCAGGAGAATGGAACAAGTGACTGACCAAGAACTGTTCTCTTTCCTTTTCATTCAATATACCAATTTTGAGAGGAAAAAGGGTGGTACACACACGTAGTTCCTCAACACTTTCAGAAAAGATCAGAAAGTTGTAGGTTTGGTAAATTCCTCAACTGACATTTCTGTTTGTCTGTTTATTTTTTTTTATTTTATTTTTTTTTTTTACATCCTATATGTGAAAAAGTGAGTTAGCCACATACTGAATGGGGAAAGCTATGTGTAGAAATCAAAGAAGTATTTGTATGCTGCTCCAAAACTAAAGCCTCCTATTTAGCAATAGCTGAATAGGAACACACAATACAACAGATACAAGGAGCACAACAGTACTATTTGATAGAGCAAATTCTCAGCTAAGAAACTATTTTTCATCAGAGTCACTACCATTAGGTATGTGTTTTCATTAGTCATGAGCAAGAACCTGCATGCTACACTTGTGAAAAATTGCACGTGCAAAGAAGACCTACTATCAATGTCATCACTGCTGAAAAGCATTATCCACTGTCTCACTGTGCTCACATCTACTGTTTGGTCTCCATAAACATTCAGCAAGCATTGATGAATGTCAACGGATGGAATTTCTTCAGCATGGAAAAATTCAAAGACATATCTTTGCTTCATATGCATTCCCATGTCAGACGCCATTTTGTCAGATTGCACCTCTTCTGCCATCACTCTCATGGCTACAGAATGTAATGGGATATTAGGCGGAAGGTGGAACCTCTATTGCCATACCACCAACATCTGCCTCTGACGTCATGGGCCAACATAATAAAATAGGAGGTATTACTTTTGGAGCAGTCCTCATACAGTTTGCACCAGCTGGGAATCTGCCTCAGCATGTTTCATCATTTGATAGAAAAAGAAGCAGTCTGAACTGTGTGTGTTTTCATGAACTGCTTTTCTTACCACAGATATTTACATTTTGGGCAATTGAATTAATTGCCTGGAAAAGACCACTCTCAAAAAACACACAGCAGGTGATTCGTCAACTTAGTTTACATTAATTGCTTTCTTTGCTGCTTCAAGATTTAGCAACACACAATTTTTTACAATTAACCTATCTTGTCACAATGGTTACTAAGTGAATCTTTTTTATCCTGGATTCCAGAGCCTGCTGATGTGTGTGGTTTTGGAACTTAGGAAGTGAGCTGGGACATATGTGAGTCTATCTGATCAGAACCCATACTAAAAACACATTCACTGAATGCAGATGTCCACAGCTGTGGCTGGGCTGTACATCCTCTTTCAGATTCTGCAACTCGCTCCACAATATATAAACCAAAAATAATTAAAAGAAACACAGGTACATTAAAATGGAAGCAGTAGAAATGAAATACTTGTCTGAAGTGACTTTTTTATTTACAAGCAAAAGGTGTGTTCTAGTATTATACACTCTTCAGAGACTATCCAGTACAGAGATTAATTTCAATAAAGTATTTGACCAGTAACTTTCCGTATCAGTCTTTCTCCTTCCTGACCTCAATGAGATACAGCTATACATTTGAAATTCAAATATATCTGACTGCTTTGCTGAAGAAAGATACACACTTTAATGGAGGTCTTAGCCTTAAATTAACATTTGATCTTTATTATTTCTTGAAATAGTGCCCAACTGAGTGGGTGTTTAAGGATATCCAAAGCATATGTATAATGAGTTTTGTGGTTATTTTTGACTGCGCTTTAACTATGATCATTCAGTATTTTATTTCTCCAGTAGCTTTGATGATAAGGAAGTGTAAACAGAGAACTGTTCAGATAGGGAATAATGCGTAAGCTTTTTAAAAGTCCTTACATGGGTATATCTGGCTCAGCTTCATCAGATCAGAATAGCAGGTATTTTGTAAAAACATACAGATAAGAAAAAAGCAAAAACAAACAAGCAAAACCTTTTTAAAAATAGTTTCAGTTTAGTTGTACTTGGGAATAAATGGAATAGAAAAATGTCTACTTTCCTCCCCAGAACAGATATTGGAAATGTGAACTATCATTTTAAAGCTCATCATCTATAAACTCATAAAGACAAACAAATCCTGCCAAATCTTTGCTGTTAATGTATCCCAAAACAAACAAACTAAGAAGCAAAACAAACAGCCAAAATAAACCAAACAATCAAAACCAATGTTAATTAGTCACTTTCCATTATTTTTGTTGTTTCCAGTTCTCTGATATGTACATGTAAAAATCCTAATGGAATTCAAATTAAAGTAATTTCCCAGTCATGGCAAAACTTAATTTCGTCTTCCATGGTTTTTAAAGAGTAACAAGATTTTTTGTCAAAATATAGTTGAAGAGTGACACTAAGGTAGTCAGGGAGTTGGGAAACATGATGTATGAGGAGAGACTCAAGAGATGTGGCTTTTTTTAGCCAAGAGGTGAGAAGGATGGGAGGAATCTAGTGGCTTTTTTTACTTCCATAATTATGAGTGAGAGTTATAGCTCTTAGGGTGAAAGTCAATAGATAAGAGGCAGTGATCATAAGTTTCAAAAGGAGAAACATGCATCTACGTATTCTGTGAAGATTTTCACAATGAGAATGGTAAAACACTGAAACACTTTGTTGAAGGATACACCAGAAATTGTGGAGGTTTTCAAAACTTACCTGGATAAAACTCAAAGCAACCTGATCTAATCTAAAAGCTGACTCTGCTTTGAGCAAAGGATTAAACCAGGTGACATTCAGAGATGGTTTTCAAACAAAGTGATACTATAATTCTATGATTTTCTGTGTTCATGTGCCTATTGGAACTTACTTAGTCTTTCCAAGCTAAATAATTGTTTATAATGATGTATTTATACATGTATTAAAAAAAAAAAAAAAAAAAAAAAAGAAAGAAAGAAAACCAAACTTCAAAACACATACTATCCAACAGTTTCACGTGTAAAGGAGACTCATATATAACAATGACTTTTTATAGACAGTCATTCTGAACAGAGTTGAATTGCTAAAGAGCACCACTGCTTCCCATGATAGCTCTCATAATGGCAAAAGCATCTTCCTGAAAAAATAAAGCACTTTCTAACCACTACAGTTAATTAGAATAAAATATAACCATATTAATGTATTTCATTTCCAGAAGTACTACCCTTTTAGGAAGAAGCTATTTCAATTCTGAAATATATAGCCACCAGGAGTCCACAATATTGTACCAACTATTTTTCATTCTTTTATTTAAATAAGCAGGTTGAACAACTTTGATTCAAAATAGTTTAATTATTCTGAAGCACTTCTGGAAACAGAACAAATGGTAGTTGAAGATCTTTGCAGGTTGATCTGGCGCTGCTGGAAGTTGTTGTAATTAGTAAATCTGCAAAAAGCGTTGTTAAATTTATTTTCTTCATCTTCGATAAACTACATTTTATTACTGAACCTATTATTTATGCACTCCCTTGGGCCATTTAACATTTGCTTCAGTTAATGAGAATCTTCATCTTAATTAACAATTCTGAAATGCCCTCTTCCACTCTCCAACTGCAAAATGAATCTAGCCCTCAGAAATGTACCCCATTTTGGAGTTATTAAAAACAAAGATTTTCCATTGCATCATTTTGTGTTATCACCAAAGATTCTTGAGAGACATTCAATGAAATTTTATAAGTTGTGCATATCTTAATTAAAAGCATGAGCTAATATTAGAAATCACTAAATGATTCAAAGTGAAGTCCATGTGCAGGTTTTGAATGAATAATAATAAATTTTTGAGATTTATAGAAATCCAGAATTGTATTTCACAGCATTGAGGTCAAAGTTCCAGAAGAAACAGTTTCAGATCACCTTTGTGTAACCATCAGGAACTGTGACCAGATTATCCATGACTGTAACCCTTTAGTTCAGTTCAATTGAACCATGTCCTCTGAACAAGATTCTAGTGAAGTGAAAACAAGAGTTTAGCTCGTCAGCCAGAAGCACATGGTAACCTTTTGACCATTATCAGTTCAACCAGAAATCTATTAAATGTATAGTCATTTTTATTTAGAGACAGAAAGTAAGGCTACTGCTACAGTACAGAAGAAAAAAAAAACCCTTAAAAATTTATCATGTATGTTATTAATCTTCTTTATTTACTGAGAAAAAATGAGGCATATTTTCTTTCCTCTTTTTTTGGGGGTGGGGGGGCAGAGAATAGGAGGTGCCATCTGAAGAGTTGCAGGAAGTATGTGAGTTTTTTCAAGTTTCTGCCACTTTTTTCAAATATAGTGTGGCACCTGCCACTATATATGTAGTTTTGTGATATGCACAGGAATCACACCAGGGATTAAGCAATAGAAGCATGTCTAGAGGTGGCTCCTGAGGGGAAGGTGGCTTTATCTTATGGTAAAGGGTAAGTTCAGTGCCTCCTTTACGTGTGGCAGACTTAACAGATCTGCTGTGTAAATATGTCTGAGTTGTGACCTTTTGCCCAGTAAAGAAATTCCAAACAAGTATATTGTGCCAGACAGCTGACATATTGCAGCATTATACCAATCAGTTTTACTACTGCATTTGTTCAGGATTTTATGTGGTGGAACATTTTGTTTCTACCTTAGGGAATTATTGTACACAGTGGAAAACTGACATAATTTTATTTGTGTAACCTAAAAGGCAGGTAATGATAAATATTTATAGTTTCTTTTAATAAGAAATATGTATTTTAAAGGTAAATACAGAGATATGCAGAAGGGGAAAAACTGGAGTCTGATAAAGAATATTTCCATGTAAATTAAAGTTGTAAATACTGTTGCTTTGTAAACTGAATCAAATTGTTTAAGTAGTTTATGGTTTTGAACATTTAAGAGTCTGCCCTGTGGACAGTGACTTAGGATTCTGATGTTTATCAGAAGGCTGATATGTCCTAGGCTGCATCAAAAGTAAGGTGACCAGCAGGGAGAGGTAGTTGATTTTCCCCCTCTATTCTATCCTCGTGAGGCCCCATCTGGAGTACTGCATCCAAGTCTGTCTATTTGTACAACTACGTGGAGTTTTGTTTTTTTGTTCAGTTTGATTTGGCTTCTATAGTGTTGGGGGGGGAGGGTTGCATTTCTCATTTGGCCTCATGTGGAGTTCTTCAGTTCTTCACCTGTTAAGATCTCAAAAACTTCAAAGAACAATTGCTTTGTTCTTTGAGACAATTTCTCTTTCCAGTAAATAACTGAGACTTTGCTAAGTACATGCTACAAGTCTTACTGAAGGGTGAGGTGTTCGCAGTTAGCTATGCTGAAAAGAAATAACAAACAAGCACATAGACTTACAGAGTAAACTCAAATATCTTGTAAAGAAAGCAAGGATAATATTCAAGGTGTATTCAAACTACACAGTATTAAAAAAAAAATGGGATTAAGTAATAATTTTTTTATCTACTCTCAGACAGTAAATTCTTTAAAAATATTCTTTAAAAACCTCAATGTCATTAAAAAAAAAAGTGGTCCATATTTTTAGAATTAGTAAGATTTAGAATTAGTAAGACTTCATCACTTTGATTGTTTCATTAAATGTAATGTTTTTATGCATGGAAACCAGTGTTGATATACACATACAAACTCCCATACATTTTTGCATATATGCATCATTTCTTAACCTGCATTTGAATGCTTTCTACTGAAAAAAGTTTGCTATAACATAGAGCTAAATATTTTAGTTGCTATAATTGTGGGTTGCAGCAAGGTGGTAGAAGTAGCAAGTATTGTAGACTCATTTTTCCCATGTGCCTTGCGGATATGTACAAGAAGCAGGAAGCATCTTGCTTAACTCTGTGATCTGACTTTTCTGGTATCTCTCAAAATACATGGTGTATGTATACAGAAGTAAAGTTAGAAATTAGAGCACAAAACATCTCCTCAAACAACAGTGTGACCTGCATTACCTTATACAATCCTAATATATTATTACTCCATATTTACAATCATCAGCAACTCAGGAATGTAGTTTTAGTGTTCCGGTTCACCAGAAGAGAAATTGCTGGATTAATGATCCTCAGTTTCACCTGCAGTTTACCACCCATTGCCCTGTTATCATGCCCTGAAAACCTAGTGGTTTTCTATATAACCTTAGATTCTTGTTCAGGTGGCAGGGCAAGAGGAACCTGTCTGATAATTTGAGTTACCTGTTGAACAATTTCTTAATACTCTGTTCCATGGCCCTTAGATTGACACAGATTCTCATTTAGGATTCTATGTTCTGAGGGAATTTTACATCTACTTTTTCTACTTTTGTATGAAGTTTTGAGTTTCATTTTTATCCTCCATAATTAAAAGTATTTTAAATAATATTTATCACTAACAATTATCTATTTACATCTTAAATATAATTATTCTATTTAACGTTATTTCTCATAGTAAGTATTCTATGCAACCTGCTTCAAATTAGGGTAAAGTTTTTATTTATATTGTATCTGATTAAGGATGTTCAGCATAATGAATTTCCACTCACACAGTTACTAAAAAAGGCCCTTTAAACACTGAGAAGGAAAAATGATATGGATTTATTCCCATTAAAAATAAAAAGAGAGTTCTCACTGATAAAAGAGGGATTTAAAAAGAGAAAGAAAACTGTGTATCTTTAAAACTTACTTAAGACAAAACAATCTCCTGCCTTCAGAAGTTGACACTATCTGATTCATGTTAGGTTGTTTTATGATTATCTAAACATGGAAGAAGTAGCGTTAAAATTATATTACCCTATATTTCCAGGGTAGGATATGCTCTTTATCTTTGAAAGCACTGATGACATCAAATCCAAGTTATTCTACAATTAACTGATCAAGTTGCCTTAAAATAACATTAGTCAGATAAGACTAAAATGTCAAAATCTTTTCTCAACCATAGGATAAATGTGGGCTTTTTTTTCAGCCCGTTAGAGCTAGAAGAGGACTTCATTTATTACAAATTTATACTAAAAATAAAGCAAGCTAAATTGAAATGGTGAAATTCCAAGATGGAGTCTTCTAAAACAGATTTACATTTAATACACAGAACTTCTTTTATCCTGAGAAAGTCATAATAGGAAGTTCAGAAATGAATTTGAAACAATCTCCACTCATTCTTTAAATGATTGTTATCTAAAATATAAAGGTACACTTTTGACAAATCAGTCTACTGGGAAAAGTACATTGATTTTCTTTTTTAATATTTGGATCCAGACTCTAGAAGAGTATGATTTTTTTTTAAGAGAGGGCATTGACAAATGTAGGTAATTTCATAACTATGTTTAATCTTACAAGTTGGAAATCTAATTAAACTGCTTTCACAGGCTTAAATCATTCAGATAAGAATCCACTGTTATAGAATATATATCCCAACATATTTGAAAGCCAAATCTTGTATATGCTAATATGAAAGAATTAAATTCTAACCCTATGAGTCTGGCCTGAAATTGCTACGAAGAGAATGAGAATTTAATTAGCTTCTAGTGTGATCAGAAATTGCTCAATATTTCTTGGAAATAGGTGTCATATTGCAAGATCAACACTATATAAATAAACCACACATAAAGATTTATATTAACATCAGTAATCCAGTTCCTACGAAATGCAAAATGCAAACATCTGGAGCATTGTTACCAGGTTAAAGATAGGATAAGATCGGAATTCATTTTAAAAGGGCAAATTAATTGTTCTCAATCATGGCAACACTCAAGAAGAATTTCTCAAATGTTGTGTCACTTACCTTGGAGAGTTTTTACATCTGATTTCAGTCCTGCTAGGGATTCTAAACTTTATAATATTGCTAAGCTAAATGAAGCATGGCTTCTCTTAAATAATTTAAGTACCCTGCAATTATAAAAATTTAGAAAGGCTAATATATAGTAACACTGGGTAAGGTAAGAGAATAAAATAGTAGATTAAATTGTTTTTTTTTATTTAAGGAAATTATCAAGGGCTATTTCTTATTCATACAGTGTAACTTCTAATTTAGACTCTGCTAAAATTCCATTCTTCTGAGAGAATAAGCATTAATTCATTGTATTTCTAAACTTAACTAATAACTCTATTTTCTATATTTATAATGTGAAATAAAAGTTTATTTTTTAAAAAATGTTTCTACAGTAAGTAGCTTACTAAATTGTCCTATTCTCAGCTTCATTTTTATTTATTCTTTTATTTTCTGTATTATTATTGGAGCAATCATTTTATATAACACAATTCCCCTTCATTTTCAATATGACAGAACAGAGAGATCAAAATAATTAAGATTCATTCCTGTAGTGTAAGAAAATAAAGAAAGCATTGCCTGATTTTCAAATGTCATGCCTTGTTTGGACACAAAGACCCAAAATAATTATTTCTAATAACAGCGCCTGTTCCCTTTCTCAAATATAATAAATCAATCTTTTCTTCTATATTTCAAACCTTATTAGCAGCTTTGTCTCCCTCATAGTGATAGTAACAATAACCGAACCTCTTAGAAGTTAAGAACAAATTATGATGAGGAAGACGAAATTCTTTATTAATTAGGAGTTTCATGTAACATAGTTGTTTGGTTTTTTTTTTATAAAGAGGCTTCTTCCACTTTTTAATTGACTGTACGGAAGCATTAGTTTTCTACCTTTTCCTCTTGCTCCTATATTATCTAGATACTCAGGTGTTTTTACATCCTGTTAGTCTTCTTCAGATATATAAATACATATATACACATATATATTTACATATAATACACGCCTTTGCATATTGACACACCCTTTCTATTTTCATCATCACTACACTGTCTGAGGCACTTAGTAAAAAGAGATTTCAGTAAGATTACAAAGGAAGAAATCTATAACAGAATTAGCAATTGAATCCCCAAATCCTGGTTGGATCAATAAGGACTATATCCAACTACAAAACAATCCTACCTTCATAATATATTTACATAAGGTTTCATTTAATATCTAAAGTGACTCACACTGTTTTTCTCACTGATGTTAATGTGTCAGCTTATTATACATGAGAGGAAATTTTGATTGTCTCAGTAGAGTTTACTTTATTAACAGTTCTAAGTCTATCACAAAGGAAAGTGTTCTGAAGTCTAGGTGATATCCTCATTTTTTTAGTAGAAAAAATGTTTGTTATCTGTCAGGTTGTCAGCTAAAAATCTAATGGCAGCATATCTTCTGGTAGTTTATCTTCATTCTCTACAGATACCTAACTCCGTACCAAAAGAAAACAAGAGAAAAATATAAATCTTTCAAGAGAAATGTAGTTGTGGTAGCATAGAAATAAAATGTACAGGAATTACATTAGACCAGTTATGGAAAAAATTAATGCTGTTGGTTAACTCATAATTCTCCTAATCAAATTTAACAGAGGGGATGAACCAATGGTTGCTTAAATGTCTGGTTTCTCAAATGAGGGCACTCTTTCAATACTATCTGTCATAAAGAAAATAAAGGTTCTGTTGCAGGTTGGAAATGGAAAGATGACTACAGAAGGGAAAGAAAAGAATTACTTTAGAATTAGAAATAACAGACTGCAAAAAAAGAAAATGCATTTTCTAACATAGTAATGAGCTCATATAAGATGACATTTATTGCCTTTTGCTATACCATATGTTACATGTAAAGAGAGTTACTTTCCATCATCTCTCACACTGAAAGTGAAGAGAAGCTTTGTCAAATCAACAGATCTAAGGGCTGTGACAAACTTCACTGTTTATGTGAGAAAATGTTGGTTAACCAAATGAATATCTTGAGTAGAATTTTAAACACATTCTATTTTGTTTTAAGATAATAAATATAGGAGATTACAAAGGGAGAGAATTGTTCCTTTTCTAAGCAGGACTGCATTAGACATCTTTGTTTGGAAGATATATTGCCCATCCATCACTGAGTATTTTCACAGTGATGATATATTAGTGCAATACATTATCAGAATAACAATATTTCTATGATGCATTGCTAGCTAGCACCAAGCTAGCTGGTGTGGTTCAGTTGTGAAGACTCAGCACTGTTTATGGTATTAAAACAAACTAAAGACACTAAATTGACTAACTAATTTGCCATTGAATACAGAGTCAGTTTCTCACATGACAACAGTATAAAAGGTGATACTAAAACAGTATCAGAGCTCTTTTTTTTTTTTTCTTTTTCTGGCAAACATATGTGATTTTTCATAATCTAGACACGAAAAAATTTAGTCTTTGCTCAAGACCTATTGCGCAGATCTTTCTCAATCAGGAGAGGTTTCTCTGCAGCAAACTTCTTAAGATGTTTCTTCTGTCTTAAAAATTCTTTCTAAAGTAAGAAAAGAAAGAAACATAGGTGAAAACATTAAACAAACAAAAATAATAATAATAATAAAAAACTAAGAAAGAAGGTAAATTATAACCCAGAAAATTCTAACTAGGCATAAACTGGATTACTATGACCTAATATCAGAACTGATGTTGATAAGCCTGATCTTAAACCATTTCAGTCATATGTCAGTGAACATTTAGAAAGTTTTTTCCTTGTTTCAATAGACAGTTTTATTAAAGAACACCAGTGATTCATAGAAGCAGTAAGATAAAAACAACAAAATATGAAGTTCTAGTTTTGTAGGTTACGTATTTTACTACAGAGTAATATGGTCATTCTCTTATCAAGGGAGGGCGTTGCTCTCTCTGTCCAAGAAAGAAGGACATAGAGTTAGAAAAGGAGCAAGAAAATAAAAAAAAAGAAGGATAACCAGTGTGTCTGAGCTTTACTGTATTGAAGCATAATTTTGAACAGTCTTTTGTCAGTATAAAAATGATCTGTTCTCATACTGTAAATGGGAGGTAAAGCAGAACATCTGAATTAGTCGAAAGAAGAAAAAGGCTGGAAACTAAAGGGGCACCATGGGAAACAATGCCATAAGACTTCCAGTAGTTCCATCTCAAAAGCCAGTTTAGATTTCTAATATTGCATAATTTCATTATCTTTCCTTTTTTCCCCATGTTTTCTGTTTCATAAATTTATATAATTTATACATAGAAAATGTATTATGTCCCATGTATAATATGATTTTCATCAGTTGACTAAAAGATTCTCTAATCTAGCTCCTATTTCTCTTATTTGATTGCTGTTTCTCTCATGTAGATGGTATGTTCTTATAGTGCTTGATGTTTATTTATGTGAAACACCAGAGCATGATCTTGTTTTTTGAAGGAACTCTCGCAGTGGCAACAATGAAAAAATATTAGTTTTGGTAAGCTGAAAAACACACAGTTTGAAATTACCATTTTATCATCGGTTTGAGGCCAAAATCAAATGAAAAGGTTAAAGTGCAAGGAATACAGATGAATGGAATGTGACTTTTTGCTGGGAATATATTCTGTATACCAGAAAGCATATATTTTCATTACAAACTTCACCATACTTGCATGTTGCAGTACAGGCAAAACTGTAAAATAGATGCAATATTATATATATGTAACTGTAAAATATATGCAAATATGTGCAGTTGAAGGGATAGTACATGTTGGAGCTAGCAATGAACGCTTTATCAATGTCAGTTTTGTGACAACCTTTGACAGTGCACAGAGATTTCTTAAGCGACGTAGAGGTCAATATAAACTGATCCTCTCTTTCAGAATGTAGCTTCTGATTGATTTCATTTCAGTGAAAACTGAGCAGCAAAAAGGCTGTGGTTTGTATTCCATTCCTTAGAAGATCAGAGGTTCCATGAGAACTTAATAAACTAAGTACAATTGTGTTAAAGTTAACCTAACTATTATTGAGAAAATAAAAGCAAACCTGGTATCTCAGTGCTTGTCCAAACTTCTCTAATAACTTTGCTATTGTTAGTTATGAAGTAGTTTCACAATTAGAACCAGAAATATCACAAGTAGATACATTTTTATATAGTATAATTCTTTACAAGCTTCTTTGGGAAAAATGTTGTGACCATAAGAATAAAATTACTTTTATTCTTCAAGGAGAGGAGACCCTACCTTTCTCTTAAATTCATGATAAGTGATCCAAAAGTAAATAGTCTAAATTCTGTGTGTGTTGAAGTGAAGAACAAACAGAACAAGAACATAGAGATATAAATATACTTTGGATCATATCTGTTGGGAGTTCTTAACACTACCCTAAAACATGTAGGAAGGGTTCTGGGAAAGATCCTTTATCAGTAAGTTCTGTATACAGATCCAGGAGGTATTCTAAAATGATGTCCATACAACAATCTGGATGAGTGATTCAGCTTTTGGGTAATATATGTGTATTAGTTTCAAAGTACTCCAAATATAAGTATGCACAACAGCCTGATGCTCAGATCACACTGACCAGATGCTGAGATACATTTGCAACTTTTTGTGTTACTGATATAGACTAGCTAGCCCAAATACGTTACTTGAGATGAAATTGTAGCTTTGAATAGTTAGAAATACATGCCCACAAAATAGCAGTTCCAAAATGTCATGAGGATATATGTGGCTGAAGATGCAGGTAGAATGCTAATTGTATAGGCAGTGTGCTTAAAGTGACATGAATTTCCAGTTTCTGAAAATAATTTTTGGTCTTGGAAGTTGAATAACTTTTCTTTACTTTGCAGTTTGAGCTTATGTATGAACCACTAACATGCAGTAAATATGGCAGTTCTTCCTGCCACTGTTTGTGTTGCATTTTGGAAAAGGCTATCTTAGTAATTATGGAGAAACTACTTCTACAGAATAAGAAACTGCTAGTGTGGTGTCAAAGTAAAAACTTGTAATTGATATTTCTAATTTTGCAGTTCCTTTCCTCTGTGAATACATCTGAGTAAACAGAAAGACAATTTGAACATAACATTGGGAAGTCAGAAGCTCACATTATTTGTCCGTAATGAGCTGTTACGGAATGCATTATCTGTAGAAAGTAAGTAAGTCCTGAAAGAATAACTTACAGCTCAAGAACTCAGCTGACTGACATTTTAAAAATTCATTGAGAACAGCTATTAGCAATGATGCCGCTGTTACTTGTTCAGCCATGTGAGGCGAAGTTTTTCCATCTCAGACTGATCAAAATGAAGAATATAGATTAAAGCAGTTTTCATGGTTGGACATTGATGAGGAGCAAAAGCCATACCTGTGTAAAATCACTGACTTCAGTAGAGTTAGACCAAACTCAAACTTAATAAACAATGTGATATTACAAAGCATTTTAGCCCTTTGTGCAAGGCAAAAAGCACCTATGGACTGACATACACATTAAGAAAGCTGTAGAGAGTAGTAGAAGTGAAAGTATAGATACATCAAACTGTATGGATAGAATGCACAAACTCAAGTAATGAGAATAACTCCAGCTTCAAACTCAATGCCGTCAATATATTAAAATAAGATATGCAGGGATCTTGGTGATTGTCCACTCACTTACTTCCATTCACAATTCTTTCATCAGTTTCCATTCCCAACCATTTGACCCCATGCTCAACTCCTCTGAAAAAGAAGAGCATAGCAACTTAAGTTATTCACCATTCATTTGTTTGGTTTGGGTTTTTTTTGTTGATTGATTGATTGACTGATTTGCCTAGCTGCATACGAATTATCAAGATTGATGTAGCTTAGCATATATAAAGCACTAAATGAAGGAGAGCTGATTAGAAGTGATTAAAAACCTTTGAAGAGCAACATGAAACAGTTCAAGTGACTGCTCCATAGAGGCTGAGCCTTTGTAATTCAGTATTTAGTCTTGCTGAGTAATAAAATATTGTGCTTGGTGCAACTATATGCAAGTAATGAGATTATGCAGCCTTTAATAATAAATTAAAATTTAAATTAAAATAATACATTTAAATAATAAAAAAATATTTTACAGCATCAGGTACAGAACAGCAGAAGAAGAAAGGGGAAAGCTGTGAAAAAATATACATGAGTGGTGCCGAAGGATTTTTTTTCAGTTTTTTGTGTGTGTTTTCTGTATTGTTTTTGTTGTTCATTTGTTTGTTTCCTCAGCTCCACGTGTTTTTTGAATTTTTGTTAAAGGAAAGAGTTTGTTGAATTATTCTTCTCCTTTGGATATTTTAGAAAAGCTTACTAGTCCTGGAGTTTTTATTACTTTTATTTGAATTGCTAGCATTTAGTAATATCACTTCTCTTCCCATGCTAGTTTTTCTAAAGCATCTCATCCATAACAATACAGGCCATACATAAAAAGTGATAGAACTTGGCAATGAGTGACCCTCCTTAAAATTCCATCACTTTTTTTTTTTTTTTTTTTTGGCACTTGGGAAACTAACATCTAGTGAAGATTGTTTCGGTACGAGAACATCTAAGTGAGAAGACAGAGGTTGATGTGCAGGAAATGGAAATTTTCTTTTCTTAAAACTTCCATCTGCACAAGTTCAGAATTAAATAAATCTGTCCTTTAGAAGACAGATTTCTGAGAATCCCCCCATTTTCCTCAAAACAAGACAAAACTTAGGTTTTATTTTGGTTCAAAATGTTCACAAAAAAACCTGACAGAATGCCAAGTTTCCTTTTTTTTTATTATTTTATTTGAAGCCCAGCATTTTAATTTTACATGGAAAACATTACACACAATTCACCAGCTTGTCCAAAGTGAATGAAAGTAGTGCTTTGTCATAGCTCAGATGCTGAGATGGGAATCTATATGAGCAGTCACAGTATTCTGCATTTTTGCATTATCTGCAAATGCAGCTTCTGTAATGGAATTGATTTTCAATTGGCTTCCTTCTATGTAACATCAGTGCTTATAAATCTGAATTTTATCTTTCTCTCCAAATTTTTCAAGCACATAGATGTGCTATTTAAAGGAGTCAATGAAACTGCAGCACATAAACACGCAAGTGCACATAGATGTAGAAAATCTGAGGGAACCAAGAGTGATGGAACAATCTGTATCTATTATTATCAATGACAGTTCTGCCACGCTCAGCATTAACCTCTCTTTTGTATTTTAGTACCGATGATCACTCTAGGGAAGTTCTAATTGGATAGCTGTGTGAAACATGGCTGGGTTCCTTTCTGTCAGCATGGAAAAAAAAATAAGCTAAAATATATAAAATGTCACTTTGAGCTTTGTTTACTCAATAGGTTCTAATACGGTTTTTCATTACATAGATCTTATTGTGGATTGACAATAGATTAATGATGCAATGCAATGCAAATGAAAAAGTATAAGATTATGAACCTGTAATTGCTTTTCAGCTCTGTGTGGTAGAAATGTCATCTTTTTCACTAACTGAAGCATCAGAGGTGGGAAGAGTTTTTCCCAGTGTATTTCAGTGACACAGAGAAAGTAATGGGACAGAACTGGGAAATAAAATCTATCCACAAAAATTCAGTGGCAGTGTGAAAAACCTGGACTCTGCTGCATTCCTTTGTGTCTTCATTTTCCAAACAGTTTCAAGGGTGAAGTTATCCTCTGTACAGAAACCCTAAACAAGATATATATATTAGTTAAAATTTGCTTAATCCTACATTTAATACTTCTTCAGAGCCTATGCTGATTTCATGAAGAACAGACTTAGTCTTTCATGGACATTATTAATAGTATGATTTACTTTGAAGCAGCATTGCTCATGCATCAGCAAACAATCTAATGCTGAAATGTTTAGCTGACTTACAATGACTGTTAATTTTGTATGTTATACTGTCACGGTTTTATGACAGTATATTCAGCATGAATTGGAGTCAAAAGCAGCCAAATGGTATGCCATCATTGACATTGCTAATACCTTCTTTTCCATTCCTTTGGCCACAGGGTGTAGGTCACAGTTTGCTTTCACCTGGAGCAGCGTTCAGTATATCAGGAATCATTTGCCCCAGAGGTGGAAACATAGCCCAACCATTTGCCATGGGTTGATCCAAGCTGCACTGGAACAGGGTGGTGCTCCAGAGCATTTACAGTACATTGATGACATTACTGTGTGGGAACACAGTAAGGGAACTTTTTGAGAAAGAGAGCAAATAATCCAGATCCTTCTGTGTACTGGTTAAGCGGAGCAAAGTGAAAGGACCTGCAAGAAATTCAGTTCCTAGGTATAAAGTGGCAAGATAGACGTCGTCACATCCCAATGGATGTGATCAACAAAATCGCTGCCAATGTCTCCACCCACCATTACTGGGTGTAATGGGCTTTTGGAGAATGCATGTTCCAAACTACAGCCTCATTGTAAATCCCCCTTATCAGACAACATGGAAAAAGAATGATTTTACCTGAGCAGCAGCAGGGTTTTGAGCAGATTAAGCAGGAGATAGCCCAAGTTGTGACCCTGGGGCCAGTACAGATGGGACAGGATGTAAAGAACATCCTTTACACTGCTGCTGGAGAGAAAGGTCTCACTTGGAGCTTCTGACAAAGAGCCTCAGGAGAGACCCAAGGTCAACCCCTGGGATTCTGGAGTCGAGAGTACAGAGAGTCTTAAGAGTGCTACACTCCAACTGAGAAAGGAGGTCTTAGTCACGTATGAGGGGATTTGGGCTGCTTCCAAAGTAATCAGTACTGAAATACAGCTCCTTCTAGCACCTTGACTGCCAGTGTTGAACTGGATGTTCAGAGGAAAGGTTCCCTCCACCCATCATGCTATTGATGCCACTTGGAGTAAGTAGATTGTACTGATTACACAACGAGCTCAGATGAGGAACCTCAGCAGTCCAGGAATCCTAGAGGTGATTATGGACTGGCCTGGAGGCAAGAAGTTTGGAACATCATCAGCAGAAGAGGTATCACAAGCTAAAGAGGCCTCACCGTACAATGAACTACCAGAAAATGAAAAGAAATTTGCCCTGTTCACAGCTGGATCATGTTGTATTGTGGGGAAGCATCGCAGATGGAAATCTGCTCTGTGGAGCCCCACACAACAAGTTGCAGAGGCCACTGAAGAAAAAGGAAAATCAAGCCAGTTTGCAGAGGTAAAGGCTGTCCAATTGGCCTTAGATGTTGCTGAATGGGAGAGATGGCCAATGCTTTATCTTTATACTGACTCACGGATGGTGGCAAGTACCTTATGGGGGTGGTTACTGCAGTGGGAACAAAATAACTGGCAAAGAAGGGGTAAACCTATTTGAGTTGATGAACTGTGGAAAAACATTGCTGCCCAAATAAAGAATGTGGTTGTAAAGGTGCGTCATGTAGATGGTCACGTGCTCAAGAGTCGGGCTACTGAAGAACATCAGAATAGCCATCAGGTAGATCAAACTGCCAGAATTAAGATGGTTTAAATAGACTTGGACTGGCAACACAAGAGTGAGTTGTTACTCACTCAGTAGGTCCATGAGACCTTGGGCCATCAAGGAACACATGCAACATATAAATGGGCTAGAAACCGAGGGGTGGACTTAACTATGGACGCTACTGCACAGGTTATTCATGACTGTGACACATGCACCACAATTAAACAAGTCAAGAGGATGAAACCCCTTTGAGCAGAAGAGCAATGCAAAAGTATAAATATAGGGAGGCGTGGCAGGTTGATTATATCATCTTGCCACAATCTCACAATGATAAGTGTTACATGCTTACTATGGTAGAAGAAACCACAGGGTGGCTTAAAACATACACAGTACCCCGTGCTACCACCTGAAACACCATACTAGGTCTCAAGAAACAAGTCCTGTGGTGACATGGTACTCTAGAAAGAACTGAGTCAGATAATAGGACTCATTTCAAAAATTCCCTTGTAAATACTTGGGCCAAAGATCATGGCACTGAGTGGATTTACCATATTCCCTATCATGAACCAGCTTCTGGTAAAATTGAATGATACAATGGGTTGTTAAAAACCATGTTGGAAGCATTTAAGAACTGGGAGAAGCATTTGGCAGAAGCCACCTGGTTGGTCAACACTCAAGGATCTATCAATCGTGATGGTCCTGCCAGCTCCCTACATACTGTAAAGGGAGATAAGGCCCCTGTAGTACATGTAAAGATCACGTTGGGAAAAGTGGTTTGGGTCTTTCCAGCTTCTGGGAAGGGCAAGCTTCTTCATGAAACTGTTTTTGCCCAGGGATCTGGATGTACTTGGTGGGTGATGCAGAAAGACGGGAATGTTCAATGAGTACCACAAGGGAATTTGATGCTGGGGAGAGCTGACAGTAATTCCATGTATATGTGTGTGCATGTGTTTCAAGTTTGGTAATTATGGTTTGTGTATATGAAGCATGATGTAGTGATGTAGAATAAGGGGTGGAATGTCATGGTTTTATGATTTTTGATTATTAGTATTCCACATCATAACATCATGTAGTGCACTGGGAGTTAGAGTTAATGCTCCAGTTCCAGGCACCAGACTGGAAGAGAAGAACTACCTATCTGAGAACGCTTTGTGTTCAGAGAGGAGATATATGTGATCTTGCCTTTTTTCCTTCGCTCTCCTCCCTGCTGCTCAATCTGTCTGCACATCTCACCTCAGCTTTATGGTGAGGACTTTCCACCTTTCAGATATTCTTTCTCATTATATTTGATTTATTAGCTTCAATTCTAATTATATTGTATTATAGTGTGTTGCATTCCAATAGCATATTTAGTAAATTTGTTTATCCTCAGATTGTTGTTGCTGTTTTTAATTATTTGGGGTCTCCTGTTTCTCCTGTCTGGAGGCATGGATCTGCAGATCCCTCTGCCCCACTAGTCATGGAACCAGGCTGAACCAGCCTGTAAACCCGTTGACAATACCTCATCTGATTTTTAATTAAATCCCTCATTTTTGCAGAACTGACTAACCCCAAAAAGTCCACATTACACTTACCACTAACATATGTGAGTTCACAGTTCTTACTGAACAGTTTGCAAAAGCTTGAAGGGAGAATGTGACTATTTGAAATAACAATTATTTCTGAGACTTTTGCGAACTTTGAATTGAAAATAATGCTAAATATGTGTTGTCTGTTTTTTTCCTAATATGCAACTAAGCTATGCAGTAAGAAAAGTCACAGAAAATATGGCAAATAATGACTTTTGATTAAAGTATAGAAGAACAGTACCATGCTATATAGCATATGAAGAAATCTTGAAATTCCCTGAGCCATTTGCCTAAGTATTTGCTTCTTGAGCTAAAGCATAACTAACTAGGATGTGAGCTTCTGTAAGAGAGGATTAATCTCATCTAACTTTTGCCAACTGAATGGTACATCTGTGTTCTAAGCTACCATTTGGGTTCTTTCTAAAGGCAGTGAGAAAGAGCTATATATATACATATCTATCTCCTGGGAACAACCTCTTCAAAGGGTCAGACTAAGACAAGTAGTGTGAACTATCTTTACACTGTACTCACTCTTCTGACTTCTGAGGTATTTTAGATTATAGCATGGATTAGAAGCTCAGTTCTCAGAAAGGTGAATTTTGATGATACCTACTCAGGTATAAGTTTTCTGCTGGCTATTTGCTCTTAGATCTTAAATCACCCTTTTGACTTAAGTATTTGGTAATGAATTTGAATGGTGATCATAGGAACTGGTCTAGCAGTCAAAAATATTTTCTTAAACTGTTGTCTTGATTTTTGTCTACCAAACCAAGGGTATTTCATTGTATAAAAAACAGGGAATGAATGTTAATTATCACTCTGCAGCAAATCAAAGAAAGTACAACAAAAGAGGAACTTGTAAAACACTGTTTTTACTGAATTCAATTTTTCAACATTTTAATAGCTGTAGCATTCATTAATATTATAATTCACTCTTTTTTAAACTCTTTTTTTAAGCAACACAAAAATAGATCATACTAGTTCTAAAAGAGGCATTATTGTCTGTTGTGTAGATACTCAATTACAGACTTTTAAATATACAAATTATGTAAATGCTTACTTGGGGAGTATTTACAAAATACATTATTGGCCCAGTAAGCCATAACAGTTCCAATCTGTCAGAGAAATACATATTTAGGTCCTACTTAAAATGCAAATTATTGACCCAATAGACCATAACAGCTTCTTCAGAACTGCTGCATTCTATCATGGAAATCCATGGCTTGGGACTTGCTGCCTAATGACTTTTGTGTGAAAGCTGCCTTGGAAAATGTCCTTAAGAACACAAATTTCTCACATGATAGAACATACTGGCTCTTTTTCAACAGTTACCGAGTATAGAATAGTATTGGGTTCTATTAGACAACTAGTTAGTTGTCAGATGTCAGACAAAATTGCACAGATGTTATACAAAGATATCCATTGGCTTCAGATTCCTCTCTGATTTACTTTAAACAAGAGGTACAAATGTATAGCAGTTATTTTTCTAAAAATGACTGTTCATTCCCCGTGAGTATTTACACTAATTTTAGAATGATGCAACTTACAGTAATACTGAATGTACTTTGGAAAATCAAGACAGAGACCAATATTCTGAAAGGATTATTATAAATCTTCATTAAGCAAAGCACTCTGCGTGTAGTTCAAGAGGAAGTACACTGACAAAAGGATTGAGTTTGAACACTTTTAAATATTGCACATTGAATGATAGTAAAACTAGGCCAGACCTCCATTATGCAGCAGCCAACATATCAGTCTCAAAGAAGTCAGCAGGTTGCTGAGTAAACATTGGTCTGTATGGGAAAAAGTCTAAGAAATTGAGGAGAGCGTCAGGAGTTTGTATTTCTGGGAAGGTATGACAGTTGTACACCACAGCTCAGTTCTGCAAGTGTACAGTTAAAGGTACATTTTCCCCAGAACAGTGATCTGTTATCAGGTAAACATTCTGAACAACTAAGGAGTTGGAATACTTTAGCAACTCTCAGTTTACAGACTTTGAAATTCTCATTAAGAGACATTGAATAGGAATTTATATTTGTAAAGGACTATTCTACTTTTGAACAGTTCTTACATGTACCAAGTGTACTCTTTTCAACATTGGAAATACAATTCTTCTGAGGACATCCTTTGTAGTTATTGATTCTTTTAAACTCTTAGATTTTGTTTCTTGGGTTTTTATCTTAACAGAGGATAAGCATCAACACAGTGGCAGAAAAAGGGTAAGGGAATGAATGACGAACAAGCTTTTGGAATTAGCTATATCATGTCCCTGAGCATCACATCAAAAGGGTTTTTAAACACATCCAGGGATGGTGACTCAACCACCTCCCTGTGGAGCCTATTCCAGTTCCTAACAACCCTTTCTGTAAAGACAGGTTTCCTGATATCCAACCTAGACTTTCCCTGGTGCAATGTAAGCCTTTTTCCCCTCGTCCTGTCACCTGTCACCAGTGAGAAGGGACCAGCCCTGCTCTTACTGTAGGCACCTTTCAGATATTGGAAGAGAGCAATAACGTCTCCCCTCAGCCTCCTTTTCCTCAAACAAAACAATCCCAGCTCCCTCAGCTGCTCCTCATAAGACTTGTGCTCCAGACCCCTCACCAGTTTTGTTGCCCTTCTTTGGACGTGTTCCAGTACTTCAATGCCCTTTCTCTACTGAGATGACCAAAACTGAACACAGTACCTGAGGTGGGCACTCACCAATGCCAAGTACAGGGGCAGGATTACTTCCCTAGTCCTGCTCACCACACCATCTGTGATGCAAGCCAGGATGCCACTGGCCTTCTTAGTCACCTGGGCACACTGCTGGCTCATATACAGCCAACTGTCCATCAGTACACCAAGGTCCCTTTCAGTCAGACAGCTTTCCAGCTACCCCTTCCCATCCCCAAATAGAGTTGTCTGGGGTTGCTGTGACCAAAATGCAGGACCCGACTCTTGGCCCTATTGAAGCTCATTCAGTTTACCTTGGCTCATTGATCCAGTCTATCCAGGTCCCTCTTAGTGCCCTTTTCCCCTCAGGCAGATGACCACTCCCTCCCAACTTGGTGTCATCTGCACACTTAGTGTGGATGTATTCAATCCCCATGCATATTCGATTGAAGAAAAAAAAATCATATTGTAATGCTTAATTATTTGATAAAAGTGAGAGTATTTTTGAATTCTCCTTATTTCAAACTGTGAGACCACAAAGTAAATAATGCAGAAGCAATATATTTTTGTATTTCAACATCTGAAGGAATAAATTAGAATTTTCTTTACAATAAGGTGATTTTACACAGGTTTAAGTGGAAGTAGACCTTGTATGTTTAATAGTTGAGGACATATTTGAGAAGGCAAAAAATGAAGTGATATGAAGAGGGTATATTAGAATTAGAAATTAGAGTAGACTTTCAGTAAATCCCTACCCACTCAAATCATGTAATAACAGAAAAGATAACCTGGCTTTCAATCATATTTTGGATTTGATCATTGAGATAAGATAGAATCTTCTTCTAAAAGGGTATTCTTATTCTTTCACTTATTTCTTGTAGATCTTCCACATGATGCCAGTTTTAATTGATTTTTTTTCAATACTCTGGACAATAGGAAAGCAAATAGGAAGCAATGTAACCTATAGCTGCATCCCTTCATAGAGCTGTGATTGGATGTGTACCCAAAAGTCAAGTAGCTGAACTGGTGTCATTACCTTTTAGTCTTTCAAACAGGGCAATGGAGCCGAAGAGAGCTAATGTTTAACTTCAAAACTGAGATTAAACATGGCACTGTGACAGGACACTACGCTGGGAAACAAAGTATTCACGAAAAGCCTTTCACCTTGTAGACAGCAGCACAGCAAGCAACCAAGAGACTATGCTTGGAAATTCAACAATATAAAGCTCTAAGCAACTTGATATAACCCCACAGTCAACCTTGCTTTGAGCAGGAAGAGATGTCTTGAAATGTCCATTCTAATCTGAATTATTCAGCTAATCTGTGCATGCAAATGGTTGCATGAAATCATAGAATTCCAGACTCCAAATGGAGTCTTGAACACAGTTAGCAAGCACATAAAATACAGATATCTAACTAATGCTTCTATTCTAAATCTTTGTACTTTGACAACTCTTGGCAGGATACATTATAAATTTGAAAATCTCCTTAGTACCAGGGAAATAAGGAGAGTAATTTCATTACACTTATTCTTCAGTCTAGAGTGAAATTAATAACTGGAGATAGAAAGCAGAAAGATTGTTCAAGTGAGAGAATGTACTTCAGGACTCCATGTCCCAATAGTAAATCATCAGCTTAATGTCTGAATTCTAGGAGCATTATATATATGCATACCACACATGTAATTTGTGCTAAACTAGATTGCAGTCTAGCATACTATATAGAGCAGATTGTATCCACTGAAGTATTCTACATTGATCCGGGAAATGGCAATCTGATTCACAAACAAGTTTTCACAAACTCTGCATTCGTTCAGTGAACCAAATTTAAGCCAAACCATGTTCTTTTTTTTTTTTTTTTTTCCCTTACTCTTCTTATTTTGTGAATTTTCTATCTCCTTATTTTTTCTGAGCTTTTCTAGAAGCAAGAAATTTCTCACTGCTAATTCCCTTTATGTTATTACTTTCTCATCACTCCAGGTTGTTTCTCTTCCTTTTCTGTTTCCTTATTCATGCCAGCATGATTCTCTTGTCACCATCTTAAAGGGAAAATAACTTTTAAGCTATTTCATCCATCCTATTGCTTAGTGGAGGTAAAATTAATCTATGTGTTAACAGCCTGTGTAAGAACCTCCCTCTATCAAAGCCAGAGGGTGTAGTTGTGTGAAATCCCACATCTCCCCCAGGGAAGACAGAACACTTTGATTGGACTTTGATATCAGTCTCTTAAGTGTTAGCTTGCAAACAGGCTGAGAGGAAGCAAACAGGTTGGACTGCCTTATGCAGTCTTAAAGTGTCTTAGGTTTCTTCTGTTGAAAGAGCACTCTCCCTAATGTGTTAAGATATCACATTAAAATAAGAAAAACTTGTTTTCAGCTGATACTTCTGTTCTACTTGACATGAACCAGAGACAGCTGACAGCTACTATATGCAATTTTCTGTACACTTCTGCACTGCGACATTTTAAGGAAATTGTATCAGACCTAGTAGCCAGCTGAAATGTCACTGAATGACTATAGCAACTACTTTTTGCAAAGTGGTTGTTGTGGCTAAATTTTATCTCCAAACTCTTGCAAACCTATTTTAACAAATTGTACAGAAAGATCTCTTTGCATACAGATGATTTTTTAATCATCACGCAACTCTGTATAGAGACAAAAATCAAATGTGTCAAAAATGTTCTAAACACAATGGAGAGATGTACAAAGCTAAAGTGTTAAAAATAAAATAATAAGAATAAAAAAAAGAAGTCTAGGTATGAATCCAAAATATACTAAATAGACTACAGATTTATTCCCAGGAAAAAAAAAAAAAATCAGCAAC
>PPHD01000340.1:0-72742 GCA_002909625.1 Bambusicola thoracicus | reverse complement strand
CCTGCCACAGGCAGGGTTGCCAGCTGCTGGATCAGGCACTAGATCAGGTTGCCTAGGTCCCATCCAGCCTGGCCTTGAGCACCTCCAGGGATGAGGCACCCAGAATATCTCTGGGCAACCTGTTCCAGCACCTCACCACCTTCTCAGTGAAAAACTTCCCCTTCTAAATCTCCCCGCCTTTAGTTTAAAACCATTTCCACTTGCCCTATCGCTATCTACGTGTGTAAAAAGTTGATTTTGCTCCTGTTTTATAATCTCCCTTTAGATACTGGAAGGCCATAAAGATGTCTTTCTGCACCCTTCTCTTCTCCAGACTGAACAAGGCCAGCTCCCTCAGCCTGTCTTCACAGGAGAGGTGCTCCAGCCCTCTGATCATACTCATGGCTCTCCTGTGGACCTTTTTTAAAAGCCTCACACCTTTTCTCTGTTGGGGGTCCCAGATCCGGACGCAGTACTCCAGATGGGGCCTCACAGGGGCAGAGTAGGAGAGACAATCACCTCCATTGTCCTTCTGGCCACTCTTCTTTTGTTGCAGCCCAGGATACAGTTGGCCTCTGGGGCTGCCAGTGCCACTGCTGGCTCATGTCAAGTCTTTCATCTGCCAGAACCCCTTACTCCTACTCAATAGGGCTACTCACAAGTTCTTCTCCCAGTCTGTATGTGCATCTGAGGTTGCCCTGACTCAAGTGCAACACCTGCACTTTACTTTGTTGAACCTCATTAGATTTACATGGGCCCACCTTTTGAGTTTGACAATGTCCCTTTGGATGGCATCCTTTCCTTCTGTTGTATCAACTGCAAAACTCAACTCAAATTGGTGCTGTACACAAAATTGCCAAGAGTGCACTTGATCTCATCATCTATGTCATTGATAAAGATGTTAGAAAGTACCAGTCCCAAGACAGATCCCTGAGGGACACCACTCATCACCGCTCTATACCTGGGCCTAGAGCCATTTACCACAACCCTCCATCTTTGACCATGCAGCCAATTCCTTATCTACCAAATAGTTCAGCCTTCAAACCCATATCTCTCCAACTTAGAGATAAGTATGTGGTATGGGACCACGTCAGAGGCCTTGCAGAAGCCATGGTATTGCTCTGTTACTGACAAGTGACTTTATTCACATTCATTTAAGTCTCTAGAAGATGCAGAGCCGCAAGAAACAGCTGAAGAAGCACCAAGTTGGAAAGGGGCTGATACATGTATGTTATTTGAGGATTTGCCCGGTACTGTTGTTAGTGTTCCTTTTTTTCTCCTCACTATTTTTGTTTGGGACAAATTGAGTAGGTGAATATAGTGGAAAGAGTACGTAAGAAAAAAACGTACCATTAGGACATTTTGTTCCTTTCTGCAATTTAAAATTGTTGCCTAGGAAACAAAATACAGAAGTATGAAGGATATCTTTTTCCTTCTTTCCCCTCCTGCTTTCTAATGAATTGACATTAAATGTGGTGGCTGCTTCCTTTCAAGATTTAAGAGCCGAAGTGTAACTCAATGCCAACATGAAGGTGATAATTTATTCTTTCAAGAATTGTCTTAGATCTATTCTATGTTGCACGTATTATCAATATTGAGACCTCTGATCACTGTATTTCTGGCTTGAAATGAAGAATGTAAACTGTACCTATTTAGGCATCTGATTCTCAGGTAAGGAGAGGGAGTAAAGATTTTGGCCATGGCTGGTAGGTAAGTCACCTGCATGTGGTCTTCATTGCTGCATAATATGCTGAGACTGGAAGTACATGCCTGTTCCATTTTACGCAGGTTGGCTATGATCTTTGGCAAGCTATTGACATGGTTCCAGTTCTTCACCCTTTTCTATGTGGAAGGAAAGTAATTGATGTAATGATTGCTATGCAAAGCTGGGTAGCTCAGACAGAATCAGGACAGCACTGAAGCAGGAGCTATAAAAACCCACTTACAAAGATTTTTACCTCCAACAGCAAAAAGGAAGCATTCCTGTAAAATATGAGAGTGAGAGAAAGTTCATTCCTTCCTCTCCTCCAAAGGCCTTTTTTTTTCATTACCTGTCATTGCACTCAGCCCTTCCCTGTCTGCACTATTTCTTTGCCTCTCTGTGACACTGTACAGCTATCAGTAAGCAGTCAGCCTCAGACATGGTGTATGGCTATGAAGAATCTCTGTGCACCTTTTAGTTTAGATAGGGTGGCTCAGGATGTGTGAATGCTGAGAGGGGCATTTGTTGTTTTCTCTATGTCTTTGTTTCAGCTGGGACTCTGAAGAAAACAATTCCATCCCAGCTGAAACTGAGACTGACTGTCAACAGGAAAAGAGGGTAGGAACACCTCAGACTGGACCTGTACCCATTCTATTTATTTTTAGGTTGAGCTTGAATTCAAAGCTATGGATTCCTCTGGATGATTCTCCTAGAGTTACGTAGGGAAGTCAGCATTCCTGTGGCTCTCTGTCTCTCATCTGTTTTTTTTTTTCCCTTGACTGCTTAGGTGTTCCTTCCTCTGTAGTATATTTTACAGCACTTTGTCCCATCTAATTTGCCATCTGTTTTTCCACAGACCCCTGTCTGTCAGCATCAATCTTTATTATGTGTGCATACGCATCCCTACAGGCAGGGAACCCAGGGTTTCTGGCTGAATCAACTCCACCTGATAAATGGACCATTCTTTCAGATGTCTGGGGCTATCCTGGGCAAACTTCCTTCTGTCTCTCTTTTTTCCTTTCTCTCCCTCATTCCCCACCCCCATCCACCTCCTCCTTGCTGGATCTGCAGCATGACTGGAAACAGGCTGAATTAATCAGCAGACTGGTGCTTCACTCTGCTGCTTCTGTCTCATTCTCTGCAGTGCTGGGCTGTGCACTGTCTTTCTCTCTCTCCACTGCTCTCATTTTTGGAGAGCAGCAGCAGTGCAAGTTGCTGTGTAAGTGGCTCAGGAGTGTAGGCCAGATGCTCTTTAAGCAGCCTGATCTCTGGATCACCCACCAAGGCAAATGCCACAAAGTAAGTTTCTCTCTCTTAACATTTAAATTCAAAATGGCTTTCCCTCTCTCCTTCCCCAGCCTGCATCTAGCCTGATGTGAAAAGCTGATGTGAATGAGCTCTGCATGAAAAGCTTGGAGGTTTTGAGTAAAGAGGTTATAGCAGGACATGAAGGTTTTTAGCAAGCAAATGGCTTGTTGTTGGAGGGATTGGGGAGAGAAGGCTTGTTTTAAATTGCAGATTTAACTGTAGGACCAACGGGAGTGGGCAAAGATGAATTTAGCTGCTGACTCCTGCTTTGCTGCCCCTCTGCCTTTTCACTTAAATTTGTCTGTTTCTTCTATGTGCTTTGATCTGTGGCTGTTGAACATCCATACTCCTTTTAAACATGTTTTGTGGTGCATCTGCGAGGCTGTATAGTATGTTTAGTCCTCAGTGTCTTCAGATAAAGAAGCAGGGATGTGAAGAAAACTAATGGAAGATGAAAGAATTGCTGAAGTTCTGTAGATTTCTGAACACTACTTGTCTCAGAGAAGGGATTAACATCCTCTGGAATAAGCTCTGCTTTGGCATAAAGCACCATACTGTGTATCAAAAACAGAATAAATACGGAGCTGTAACTGACCTCTAATCTTGGAGGAATAATGTAATTGGATAAATTAACTACAGATTTAGAATTTCATAGTACAGGTGAGCTTCAAATCACTGCATAAACACTGCCTCATCCTGCCAGCAGCCTGGTGGAGCACGTAACTATGGCTGGGGATGTGCTGTTGCAAATAGGACCGAAGAGACAGACAGGCAAAGGTACAATTCAAAACAGTTCTGCTGCTGAGCTGCTAGCTGAGGGAGAAAGAAAGCGCTGAGCTTTGCATTACCCGTGTAGAAAGGTTGATTGTGCCTGTTGGCATCTTACTCTGTGCTTCACAGAGGGCATAAAATTTGAATGTCGTTGTGTTGTATAAAATGGACTCTGTTCAAAGCAAAATGTAATGGTGATTCAGACAGCCAGTTAGTGCTGCTCTGGCCAGATATCAGAGATCGCTGCTCCTGCTGCTGTTTCTTTGCTGTGTAAGTCTACAGGCTGTTGGTGATGAGCAGCAGGGAGCTTTGAAGGCAGCTTCCCCACTGGAGCCCCCAGTTACCATTCAGTAGGGCCTCTTTTGTCCTGGGTTGGGGGGGTTCTGGGCTGCTTTTCGTACTGCTGCTGCAGATGGAAGGAGGAGACAGTTGTTGACTGTTCTCTGTCCATTAATCTGGACACTGCTGTGCTGAAAAACTTTGCTTTTTTCATTTGATTTGAGACCACCAGCAGTTAAGCTGTGCCTGCCAGACTCTTGTCAGGTGGCATTTAAACAAGTTTTAATAGCTGTGTTCATTTGTGTCTTCTGGTACCTTTCCCTGTATGTCCAGCCCTAAAGACAGTGGTTCCCACAGAACTGTGATGTGCTTGGTCGAGCTGCCTGAATCATGCAAATATCAACATACATTTCTTTTTTTTTTCTGTGCTTTCCAGTAGTGTTCAGGTGAGTTGCTGAATATTAAAGTTTCACATGCATATGGCTGGTAGGGAGTTAGTAGTCCTACTGTAAAGACAAGAAACTAAAGAACAAAAGAGCTTTTGATTTTCCTACTGTCATGCAGAAATCTGTGGCAGAAGCAGAATCCAGCTATTACTGGATTAATGCTTCATTATTATGTGTGAAGTGTGAATAGGTAAGGGTAGAGGCTTTACATGTTTTGGCTCACTTGGCAAGCACACTTGTAGAGTCAGGACAGACCTCTTTAAACGTGACCAGGTGAGCACCAAGAAAGACAAAAACGTATCTGAGACCAAGGATGTAGGTAACAATAGGGAAATCTTCGCCTTCCTGCTTTGCTGTCTGCATCTCTGTCATGCTATAGAATGGTTATTACAGATAGCCTGAGCACTAACTCAGCAGCCACACTTGGACAGAGATGTAGTACACTGAAGAATGATTTACTTTAGAACAAAAATAAATTACTCTCTAGCACTAGCTTGCTGTAAGAAATGTTGTCCAAAGAAATTGCATGCTTTTGTGTAAATGGTCTGCCATCCCCTCTGATGGGACGAAAAAAAGCTGCACTGTGGGTCATATTGTGCCTTATCATAAGCAATAATCTGACTTTATGTTATGCAGATATATTTGGTGAAGTTGTTCCTTCTCATGTATTTTTGAAGCTGTGAATAACACTTGATATTTCATGAGATGTAATCAATGAATTAGATTAATAGCATGAAAAATATTACTGTTAAATTAAAAACTGCCTTCTTGTTTCTGCTAGAGCAATGCAAAATAGCTCTCAGAAAAAGGAAGAAGATTCTCTTGCACAGTTTCCTGCCTCCAACTGTTGAAATCTGAGAAGCAGTTGCGTCAAAGTGTTGAAAAAGGGGACTTAGTGTATGCATCCTGGAGAGAGAGAGAGAGTCTGACAGCTTCCTAGTAGGGGCTTTCCATACCACTCTGAATCAGAGAGGTGGAATTGCAGTCTATGAAAACGGAACCTTCTAGCAAATCTTCTGTTTCCTGTTCACTTATTTGTTTTAACAGCCTTTTTAAAAGGCAGTTACGTTGAAATACACAGTAATCTTGGTGAGAGGCCTTTATTCTTCAAGAGACCAGATCCACAGAGGACAAAATGTATCTACCGCTGTGTAAGGTTGAATAAGCGTACATGTCTATAGAGTCAGTGGGAAGGGTGAGTTTTATAATGCAGAACATATATTTGTGCTCCAGTATTGTTTAACAAATGTTTGGCACATGGTACAACAACACATATTATATCAATGCATACTAATAGAACAAATAAATAGGCTACTGTGGATGTGTGATGGTTGCATGAGAATAAGAGGAGTTCAGGATAATAAATCTTCATGCAGGAAGCAGACATGACTAGGTAGTGATGCTCAGGAATAGCTTTTCATTGTAAGAGAAAATTCAGAAGATAAACAGTGTTTTCCTATATGCAACCTGAAAGCATGAGGAAGGGAAAGGAAACTTTTTTGCCCTGAGGCAGGCAAGGCTGTTGAAACAAACTCCTGGATCAGCCCACATTTGGTATTTGGCAACTGATATCCCCATGTCAAACTATGGAGGGCCAACTGAATGGAGAAGGCAACACAAAGTCCATTGATGCTGCTCCACTTCTAGTTCTGAGCTGCTTCTGGTCTGGAGAACCAAACGTACAGTTTTGAGTCAGCACAGACAGCTCACTAACAGTATTACAGTGTATGTTTACCAGGTTGGCTCTATCTGCTTACTTTACCATAAACTCCACGTTTTAAGTGTAAAGATGGGTATTTAAAAGTCCCTATTCTTCCTCCTCATCAGCCCTCCCAGACTTCGTTCTTTCTCACCTACTGCATCTTCCTTCCTTGACCGATCCTATGGTAAAACCATAACATCTGTATTAAGACTGGAGCAGATGGGCACATGTTTCAGGAAGCTTTTTGGTTCCCTCTGAATTTGCTCTCTTCTCTCACTTGCTCCCTACTGTGATGTGACACTTTTTAGGGAGTACATAGCTATACTAAGTATTGTCATTAAGCAAATGTTTCCTCACATTTCTTGTGTACTGGTTGAAATCAACTCAATGGTGTTTAAGCAGACTTTGCTTTTCAGTTAAAGTCCCCCTTATTGCTTCATTCCAGTTTTCTCATTGTTGGAAAGAAAGGGTAGATGTTTTTGTGAGTGCTTTGCTGTGCCCCGGTCAGCTAGCAGTCAGGAGAGAGAGAATCTGGTTGACACTCACTCTGTGCTGCTCTCAGGCACTCCTGCTTGCAGCATTCCCATGGTGCCATGGTGTGCCCACTGCCAGCTTGCTGCCTGCCATCTTCTCCTCTGGGAGTCTTTAGGGGAGTTCTGTGTTTAGTCCTGTGCTGATGATACCTGGGCTGCTTCCAAGAACAACTCAGAACTGCTTCCTCTATTCCTAAAACTGACAGAGAGAATGAAAACTGAGCAGGTTTATTTTTATTTCTAAAAAACTGCAACTAAGGCAGCACCACTAGACTGCGTGGCCAGAATTTGCTGTTTCAAATTGTGCCCGATAAGTGTGTGTGGGGGGGAGGGGGGAGGGGGGAGGAGGGTGATGCCTAGATGATATTTTAAAGAGCGGCTATCAGCCATTTCTTGACACTTCTGTTACAGTTTTTGATTGAGTCATCAAAGCAAATGGATTCAAAGTGCAAGTTTAGTTTCTAATAGGAGTTCATTAACAAAAACATTCATTTATGGAACATGAAAAAAAATGCAAACCAGAGTTGAGATGCACTTGCAGATCTGGATGCGTATGCATATAGCTGAACAGCAGAGCTGCTGCAGGTTGAGATTAAGGTGGATTTTGCAGGGCTGGGAAGAGGTTGTGGCTGCAATAGCAAGAAGAGCTGCAGATCCCGCCTGAACTGTATTTGCTGAAATGTGTGTCACACTGGTGGAAGCTGGAGAGGGAAGCTTCCCGCCTGCTTTGTGTTTAGTAGGTCTGTACTCTGTAAACAGCATGATACACCTGAGCATTTCTAATGTACAGAATATTCTATTCACTGTCACCTTCAGGGTATTTGTATTAAAGCATGAAATGCAAATGAGAACTACTATGTGCGGTACCATGGTATTTGCAACGGCCACCTGCCTGCCTTTCCTTGTTGATTCACTTTCAGTGATCTGATAGTCCCAGTAGCTCTCAGTAGTCTCGGATTTGAAAGGAAGGTAAACACTTGTGTTCTTATCCTGGAAAAGCAAGCATTTGCCCTACTTTCATGATAATCAGAAACTTATGGCAGTGTTGTCCAAATAACACTCCCTTGGGTTGCATCCTCTCCAGCTCTTGTCTCTATAGCAAATAATGAAGGAGTAGTGGTTTGGACTGCATATGCTCCCTTCAAGCCAGAGTACCTCACCTGTATGTTTTCATAATTCAGCACTAAAAACTCCAGTGCTTTCTCTTGTAAAAGTATTTGTTGATGCTAGAGTCATCTCCTCCTGAACTGTTGAGTGGCCCAGTACTTAAATCTGGGGGATTTTGTGGCCACAGTAGCAGAGTTCAGAACCAAAATTTGTAATTAGCAGTTGTAGAAACTAGACCCCTCTTTTTTAGCATTGCAGGTATTCTACTACTTGGTTGCTAATTATGTTAGCAAAATCTATCCTGTATCAATAAAATTTCAGTGTAGCCATCTGTGTTCTGTTGTCTCTATAAGCTGATACCAGTTCAACTGTGTGTAACCTCAGAACTGAACAGTCTCTCTTAGTATTGTCCCCAGCCACTGCTGATTAGAACCTTGTTTTGCAGATATTACTTGGTGTATGACTATATAGGTGCTATAATTCCAGCCAGCAGTCACAAGAAGAGAGATGATTTCAGGGAAATGAATAATCAAACTGGTTGTGATGAGTGTGAGGCAATCACGGTAGGGTGCTCAGGTAGCCACCAGAAACAAGCTTAAAAAGAAAATAGGAAAGTACTGAACAGTTCATTTTTCTGGCACTTCAGGATGAGATGACCTCAAGTTTGGGCCTTACCACAAAGAAAGCCCTTGCAATCTTGAGAGACCAGCTGACAACACTGCTGGAGGGACATCAGAAGGAACGGAAAAAAGTGACTTCATGGAAGGTGAGACACCAAACAGCACTAGGTTGGATGCTCATTTTCCCCTTCTCAAAGCAAAGTCGAGGATTAACTGAAAGTTGGCTGCATTTCCTCTTTGACTGCTGCTGCTGCAAAGTTTCCAGGTTTAGAACTGCCAAAGTCTTTGGGAACAAAGCAAGGAATTACCTAGGGGTATATTTCTCAGTGCTTTTCACGTGGCTGCTGGTGTTCTACAGGAGCTTAGCTTCAACTATGAAGGATGTAATATCTTCAAGAGCCACTAGTGGCAGTGTGTACAGGAGAGCCATAACAAGTGGAGAGAGAGAGAAGTGGGACTCAACAGTCTCCCCTGTCCTCCGTCTTTATCTGGTACATGCACTGAGTACAAAGTGCTAGTGTTTATTCAGGCTACTTAAAGGTTAAACATGTTTCTAGATAGTGACAATGGAGTAGCCTGGCACAGAAGTCTTTTCATTCTTCTAAGCAAGACTAAAGATAGCAATGCTTACCCAGAACTCCCCAGCTGAACAACCTTTAGTGCTCTAGAATTTGCATAACTGATCTGGGATGCTCTGTTTAATTCTAAGGGGATTTACAAAGTTGTGTTCACTTTGGAGTGTCTGTTAACTGCTGCCTTTATCTTTCCTCTACCTTTTTGTGTACCTAGCTTTGTATTTTATGAATGCTGTCTGCTGCTTTCCTTTTGTAGGAGGCATGGAGAAGCAGTTTTTTGTACCACGGTAACCGTTGCTCCTGTTTCCACTGGCCTGGTGCATCTCTGATGCTTCTGGCAGTGGTGTTGCTGCTGTGCTGCTCTGGGAGCCAGCCACAAGGAAAGTAAGAAAAAATTCATTTACTGGTTGACTGAAGCAAACAGTACTTTTGCATCCTCTTGACTCTGTGTATGGCTGACATATCATTATTGTCCCTCATTCTGTGTAATCATGAACATGTTCATACTGGTAATTCTGTCCCTCTCCCTTCCACAGAACTTCAACTAACTTAATTCTACTTCTAATTGACCCATAGAGCATCTTGTGGAGAGAATGAGTTTTTCTTTCTACGGTTTTCCTAGATCTTAAAAAATCCTGAGACATTAGAATTGTTCAGGAGGGTTTTGAAACTGGAGAAGTTAGTGGCTCATAAGAGAAACTACTGTACTGTCACAAGAGCCATAACATGCTTGACTGTATTTGTAATTGAGACATTTATTTTGACATTTATTGATTATATGTCAAATGTCAAATTATATTTGACATTTGTTGAGACATATATTGAGACATGTAATTTTAATTGAGACATGTCTTTTCAAACTTCCCTGATGGTGTTACCTTGAAGAAGTGTAGTTGTGGCTTCTCTGCTTTTCTTTTTTAAACATGAGTCTTTGGGATGTAGGAATAAACAATTGAACAGATGTGCATTTATCTCTGTAGGTTGATGGCAGCATATTCTGCTCATTTACTCAAAACTGAACTGCTTTCTGTTTTCTTCTCTTTTTGCTGTGCAAAGCCAAGGTGCTGAAATAGTTAATGCATTGGCGCTCTTCTTCCTTCTCCTCTTGGATCTTTTCATGGTTGGACGTCAAGAGAGGCTGAAGTACAGAGAGGTGGAAAGGAGACTTCAGATGATCATTGATAAGATAAATGGTGAGGCCTCATTCATCTGTCTGTCATTTGGATTTGTGTTCCCTCCACACTGGATTTTTCACCAAAACTTGATCATGTGTTATTAATTGAGCTTACTAGCCTTGCCCTGTGTTACACAGAAACAGGCTGTGATAGCTGTGTCCTATATCATACCCGCCTTGTGGAATCGTTATTTTGAGTTGTGGTGTGGCCATGCACTTCCATCTGGTATGTTACCAGATAGATGTGTGTTATGTCTGTGCTTTGGAGTAATTCAAATCTCAAATTTCTTACAAAAATATCTGCCTTGCTGCAGATGATAAAAGAAGAAAATATGGGATTGTGCTACAACTAAGAACAGAAGGAAATAAATTGCTGTACATAAGCATCTTCTCAATGGGGGCTTTTGAACTCCAGGTGGCAGTTCATTTCAGTGTGGCACCTTTAAGGACATTCCTTAACTTTTTCACTGTACATGTATGTATTTAATGTTACTATGTGACAGTGTTTAATTGATTATACAGGTTGAGGGGGGGGAAGGGGAAGCCAACAAGGTTAAAGCTCATGGCCATGGATCAGTCTTAGCACTGGAGGGCCTCTAGCCACTATGGAATGTAAATTGATGTTTGATTGGCCTCTTCCAAATTTTATTGCATAATTCCTTCACACTGTGCTTTCAGATACACTTGGCAAAGAGGTGAAATGGCCAGACTCCATGTACCCTGATCTCCATATGCCTTATGCCCCATCCTGGTCTCTTCATTGGGCATACAGGGATGGTCATCTTGTTAATCTGCCTGTAAGCCTATTAGTAGAAGGAGATGTCATTGCTTTGAGACCAGGACAGGAGTCATTTGCTTCTCTGAGAGGAATTAAGGTAACTTGCTTGTCTTAGTTCCCTGGCCTTTCCTTTTCTTATTAATACTCTAAATCTCAAAGTGTGGATTATGGGAATGTTTGATTCTTCTGACCTTTTAAATGCTTTGAAACTCTAGTTCAGTCAAAGAAAGCGCTTTGTTAGACAGCTCTATCTTCCCTACAAACACCCAAACCCAACAGACTGGAGACACTAATGTGATATCAGAGCACCATATCTCCATTGTCCCAGGTCAAGGGGAAGGTGTAATATGCTGCTGATTTAAGTGTAATAAATCTGTCCAGTAGGATGATATGATGTACAGTCCCTCTACTTTGTCCTGTTTTTTATGTGGAGAAATAAGTTTGTCTGTTTTGACCTTCTTACTACTGATTTAGTATAAAAGAAAGTAACATAAATTACATGGAATAGAAGTACATTAGCAAATCAATTACAAGACCTATGCAAAGAGTTTGCTGCTTAAAGAAGCTCAGCAACGGTTTAAAGCCTGAAATTTACTTACCTTTGTTGTTAATTTTGACTTTTACTCCAAATGCTTTTAAACTAAGACAGTAGAGATTTAGGTTAGATATTAGGAGGAAGTTTTTCACTCAGAGGGTGGCGCATGCACTGGAACAGGTTGCCCAGAGAGACTGTGGATGCCCCATCCCTGGAGGCATTCAAGGACAGGCTGGATGTGGCTTTGGGCAGCCTGGTCCAGTGGTTGGCAACCCTGCATGTAGCAGGAGGGTTGAAACTAGATGATTTTTGAGGTTCTTTTCAACCCAGGCCATTCTATGATTCTGTGATTCTATGATTCTATGAAATGCAAAAATTGATGAACAACCAGGTGTGTTTTGTTACTTCAGAAGGCCTGCAAGCATTTAATTTTGCTTCAAGTTTGAAGCAACAGTTTAACTAATGAATTTTTGAGAGCTGAGAGAGAACTGTGAGAAATGTGTATTGTCACATGTGGTGGGAGAAATCCTGCTGGACTAAACCTCCAGACCCCAGAAACAGAATTCCACTGAGTCCCCAGATGAGCAGGCTTTGGCTCACTGACTTTTTTTTCTAGGATGATGAGCACATAGTTCTGGAGCCAGGAGATCTGTTTCCACCTTTCTCACCTCCACCCTCCCCAAGGGGAGAAGTGAAAAAGGGACCTCAGAACCCTCAGCTGTATCGTCTGTTCCGTGTCTTGAAGACTCCAATAATTGATAATGTCAGGTGGGTTAACTACTGTGCTCAATGGCTTCACAGCTTATCTTGGTCCTTGCTGATGTCTTGTATCGGGGAAAAAAATGAAATTTTACCAGTCCGGCCCAGGAATTTCCAAATATGCTTTGCTTTGTCTTCTGTATTACCTAGGAATGCCCCATCTGTAAGATTCTTACTGTTCGCCTTCACTTGTCCTCCTTAGCTGATAGTTTAGACTGATATTTAAAAGCATATGCATACTAAGTATTACTGTTCAGCTCATTACTTTCCAAGTAAATTTGAACAATGCAGGGAGGTCATAGATTTCAAGCATTTGATGGCAGAAATTTGTGACCCTGTGGAGATTATTTTAATCTCAACCTCAGAGATTGAGACTGAGGATATAGATTAATTGATAAATCTCTGGTCAGTGGCATTTTCTGTAACTCAGAGGCCAGGATCTTGAGGTAGTTGAAAAATCACTGCATCCATTTCAACTTGAAAGCAACCCACATTTTTGGGAGGAAAAAAAAAAGATGTTCTCTTTCTTAAATCTGTTGAATCTTGGTTTCTCTTTCAAAGGCTCCCCTTCTTAACATAGGCTGAATACAGTTTCTTATCTGAGAAAAAAGTGCAGGGCTAGGATCTTGTTTCCTGACATTGCAAGCCGTTTTCCATTTTTTCAGATGGTGTCTGGAAATGGCATTGTCACGTCCTGTGACAGCCCTGGATAATGAGAGATTCACTGTACAGTCTGTGATGTTGAAATATGCTGTCCCTATTGTACTGGTAGGTCTGATTTCAAGCCTTTGGTATTGATTATAGCTGTGTTTTATCAATAAAGGTGAAGAATTTGTGGCCATCAACAGGAAATTGTGGCCTGGCTCTAACTCATGCAGCTGACTGTGTACCTTCAGTAGTATGGAGGACCAAAGATGCTGAGCTGTCCATCTGTGAGAGTGGAGAACTGCAATAGCAGACCAAGTGTATCCTCCAGATTTTTTCCCAGGGCTGAGAATGTTATAAGGAAGCAAAAACTTCTTCCTTACAAGTACTAGTAGTTCACTGATGGTGTCAACTCTGAATTGCAGGCTGGCTTCCTAATCACCAATGCTGTGCGCTTCATTTTCAAAGCTCCTGGAATTGCTTCTTGGCAGCATACTCTTCTTCAGCTACAGGTAAAGAGCGTGCTGAGCTCCACTACACCTTTCCACCCCTAAGCACCGCTATGGCAGTTCCCTCCATCCACAACTTGCTTCATCCCATGACAACATCCTGTGTACACACTGCCATGTGCACGTCAGATCCAAGAGCTCTCAACAGTGAAGAACAGTAACTCTACCCTGTCTGTTCCTTCTGTACTATTGTTTTCTCTTTCTCTCTTGCCATGTATATTTATATCCATATCTGTAAATATACATATATATGTGCCTACGTGTATGTGGTACATTTTTCTCTTAAACTTTAAGTGCTTATGCCAAATTCAGAAAAAAAAAGAAAAAAACAACAATCAGCTACAAGTTGATGCAATTTATTCATAGCCTTCTTCATTACAAACTCTTAAGGGTATATGTGTCTCTCCTTCTGTGCTTTCAGAATAAGCTGTCTCTGTACTTCTTGCTGTTGCCTTTTACCAGTCCACTGTGGTGGAAAAGAGGTTGTATGACAGGTCTAACTTCTTGTTGTCTCTGTGCTTACTTGTGACGGGAGGTTTTATTTTTTCAGGTGAATGGAGTCCTGCCCATCCTTCCGTTGCTTTTTCCTGTCCTGTGGATTCTTGCTACCGCCTTTGGAGAAGCCAGAGTCTTGGCCCAGATGAGTAAGGCCTCATCCACCTCACTGGTAGGTATCTGTCCACATCAATCCACTGCAGAGAAAGGGGCAGTAGATGAGGAGGGCTCTGTGAAGCAAGCATGGTGAATTTGGCACATAATCAAAAAAACCTGTTGGATCTATGAGTGCCCAGGCTAGCTCATTTCCCTGCAGCACTGCGTGGCTTTTTCTTGCACAGATGTTTCAGTTTTTCAGCTTGCCTACAAATATATCCCAAGGGTGATAGGAAGATTCAGTGATTCCCTAAATCTCTTCAAGACATGTGCTTTCTATCAGCTAAATGTAATCTGACAAAGGAGTCAACGTGGAGACAAATGCCACATGGTGGCCACAACTAGAGAACATTAAGCCACGGAGAAGGAATGTGATACGTAAGATCCTTTGTTATAACCCGTGGGCTGAGCAGCCCTTTCTTGAGGCCCTTGGACTTGGCTTGCAGACATAGCCTTGCCAGTGGGTCAGAAAGTAAGGCAGATTTCTGGTGACTGTTGTGGTTTGGCACATGGAAAGTTGGTATTCTGATGGATGTGTGGTCCTGAACTGGATGTGCTGATGGGTGTCTCTTATTTTCTCCCAGTGGCAACATTGGTGAGGTGCACTGTGCTGTTTGTTGTCTCTGCTGATTTCTGTTAAGCCTGTGCTTGAACAGAGTTTCTCTCTCCTTCATGTCCTTCCTTGACCTCTGTGGTCCTAGTTCTGTGTTTTCTATTCTTTGCCCTTATAGGGGCAAAGAAAGTCATTGTACACAACTAAACTGGCAGGGTGAACTCATGCTTCCCCCTCCAATTACATATTTACACCTTTACTATCCCTTTTCCTTCTTTCTGCATTTTCCATCCATTCTCAACATTACTTTGTTACTATCCTTGGAACCATCTCTTCCCATACATACCTTGCTTTTAGGCTGGGAAAAGCCAGATCTCCTTAGCTTCCATACTTCATCATTCTCAACATACCCATTTGCCTTGTTACTCACATTTGCACCTGTTTTATTTTGTATCTTCTTCTTGTCCAGGCAACTCATTCTGTCCAACCAGCTCTCTCTCTTTCTGTGACATCTCAAACCCAATCCTCCATCTTTATTGCTGCAGAAAAACCATTGTAGTGTGCCTTAGTCATTCTCACTCTTCACTAGGGAAGTGTACTTTTGGCATCTCTATTTCACTCTTTCCTTCTCTCCATTCTGTTCAAAATGTAAGACCTTCTTCCTCTCCAGTCACTTGGCCTGTGTGATACTTCTCTCCACCTTCTGCTCCATCCCATCACATTCAAGATCTTTGATTTTCTTTTTTTTTTCTTTCTTTTTTTTTTTTTAAGGCCATAGGCAACAGTTATGACCAGTTAGTCATAACTGCATGGCAGATACCAGTGGCTGCCCCAAAGAAGCCCCTGCCTCAAGTTTCATTACTATCGTTGGGTTATAGCAGCATTCCTTTTAGAAGGGGATTTGATGTTGGTTTTAAAATATTCCTCCTGCTTCTGACAGGTTGTTTCAGTAATGATTTACTGTTAAAAATCGACATTCATATGTTAGTGTTTTTGTAGGATGTGATTTCCAGCCCTTGAAACTTAACTTCCTTTGTCTCATAGATTTAAGAGCAAATCAATGAAGTTTCTGTTCTGTGGTAGCTTCTCACAATCCCTTTTACCATCTCTTTGATTAAGTAAACTATTTAAACACCTTGAGTGACTGCAAGCATATTTGCCAACTCTCTAATATTTGTTTTGGGTTTCCTCTTAGCTTTCTCCAGTGCTTCAGGATCACTGTAGAATTATGGATCTCCACAGCCCATAAATATTCCAGTAACAGTTGTGCTTGAGCTAGACTTGAGAATAATTTGAGCTTTATGTTCCCTTGTTAGTGCAACAAAAGATCACAGTAGATTTTTTAGCCATTGCCTTAAATGGCCAGCTGTTGTTCAGCAAATAATTTGCAGAGTTACTGCTTTCTAAGATGACGTCTCATTTTTTTAGCCCCAATGTAATATTTTCTGCTAGGAATGCAGATTTATTTTTGAAGTGTTTTGCTACACCTATTTTTGCTTATTTTTTGAGCAATCCATACTGTTTTGTAGAAATTAGCTGTTCTCTTTCATATCTGACCTTTCCCCAGTCTTTGTATAGTATACAGTCTCTGTCAGTAATGACTTTGTGGTTTATTTCAGGGTATTAACAGAACACCTAGAATTTTCCCTGCTTGAGCTAGTAACACATCTTACTGCAAATGATTATTTTGTTATCAGAAGGTGAATTTCCAATATATTTAGATATGGGCCTTCTTACTCTGGAATTACTCTAGTTTTTGCTTGAAAACTAGTAAAGCCTTTTTTATCAAGTCAAAGTACCAAGTATACTACATCAACAGCATTACTTTTATCAGTCCAGTTTGTTATTCTATCCAGAAATATCACAGTGATTATATACTTGTGTTGTTCGGTACTGATTCTATTATTCCACTTCTGTACTTTTATTATGTGTTTTATTTCGGCTTCTCCATTATGCTGTTTGAAATCAAAGTCAGTCTGGGGTCTTGTGGTAACTTGATGTGTTTTCCTTATCCTCACTAGTTGCTATCACCATGTTAGCTTTCATCCACTGCATTAGGTCTTAAATCCATGCTTCAAACCTTGTAAAAAGTCAGCGGTAACAATCAGAAAGTTGTCTATTTTAAAAACAAATTTAGTTTCAGTAGCTAGTGCTGAAATGGAAAATATCTCATAGTTATCGTACAACATGATCATATCACTGAATAATGGGTAACGATATTTAACTCATCCGGTTTGCTTGCAGTATCATTTGCGATTCCCCTGTTTTCATCAAACAGTGGATTGGTGAGCTTGTTCTTAGTTTTTTGTTAGTTTTTATGTCTGTTTTCACTCCTTCTCAAAACCAGACATTATTATTATTTTTACTATGGGATTGTTGCTTATTAAATCTAAATAAAATATTGCTAACACTTCCTAGTTATCCTTCAGTTTTCAGTTTAAATTATATCTGACAGATTTGTGTTGGCTTTTACAGATGTTTAAAGCTGATTTCTTCTTGAGTGACAGATATATACATTATTATTTGGGTTAGTTTTTTTTTAAATATATACATATTTAATTGCCATGTTCATTTATGCCTATAAATCTACTTCAATTTAAACTGTTTTTCAAAATAACGTTTTCTGTGGAATTCTTTTATGCTGGATGCACAGTTTTTCAGTTAGTAAATTCTGCAGCGTAATTCCAAAAGCCCGATGGTAGTGCTCTGCAGTTAATTTCTTTTTGTTTCCTATCCAAAACCCGTTCACATCACCTCATTCCTTCAGCAAGTACCTGCTTTTGCAGTCACTCTCATCTAGTTCCTTTCTTTTAACTGACCTGTATAGTTAAGAAACAGGTCAGTCAGTACTGACTTTCTGTCTTAAAATAACCACCTAGGAAGATGTTCTGCTGGGTCTAATTGATATTATTTTCTCTGTAGACTTTTAGATAACAACTGTGTCTTCTGTGATGTACCAGCACCAAGCACTTTGACTGTGCTTCACAAATAGAATAATGACATAGTCCATTAAAGACTTAATTGCTTTGGAGAATTATCCATCTGTCTTGGTGTAGTAGTCTTCATAGGGCAGGGCTTTTGCTTTCTTCTCTCTAAAGGCATAGTTCTTAGGGAAGGATCTTCTCCACGACACATTTCTGAGCATAATTATAGTAACTGGTCTCTTCTCTTGCTGCAGCTTGCTAAGTTTTCAGAGGACACTCTCAGCAGCTACACAGAGATGGTATCTTCTCAGGTACTATTATTATGAATTGTTTTCTTACATCTTTCATCTTCTCAATATCCTTTCCCTTCCTTTCTGATCTCCTGCTTGTTCCTAGAGCCTTTTTTGCTTGTGTCAGTTGTCTATTGTCATGCTTTTGCTACTTTGATTTGCTGTGCATGCAGGTTGCATGTCTTTTCCCTATACCTGCCCATGTAGACACTGCTCTACTGATCACAAATTGAGGCAACTTGGATACTGAGTACAGCTGTGCTTTTCTGAATATTGCAGATGATTTGAAATCAACTTTTTCTGTCCTGAAGAAAGTGCCTCTTTCAAGTCCTATTCCAGGAGTAAAATAAACTTTTTATGGTGTCAGAAAGAAGGGAAGTATTTTACTTGTACCAGAAACACCTATTTCTCCAAGCCAAAACTAAAGAACAGTGAGAACACGGGTCAGCATCAAGACCAAATGTGAAAAGGGGAGCATAGGATGTTCATGCTAAAAGTCTGATCCTGTTTCAGAGGCTTGTTAATGAGCTTAAGCACATTAGGAATCCTTCAAAATCTGGGGCAAATAAACATTCAAAAGAGATGTTTGCTGGGGGAGGAACTGCATCTGGTTACTCTGTAAATTGCATCACCCAGATTAAACAGGTAGGTGGAGGAAAGACACTTCACTATCTATTGTAGCATTAAGATTCCCATTTCCTTAAGGAAGCAGATGAACTCCAGAAATGATTAAAAATCGTGCATACCATAAGAATCAATTTATGTCCTCTTGCTCCTAACCACATAGAGGAGTACACATTGAGACGCATGCTTTCTTTGTTGAATATTTTGTTGTCCTTCTCTGCCAGTTCATCATGTAGCTGAGCTATTTTTCAGGTATTGAAGTGGGATTGATTTGAGCTCACCTTCCCATTATAAAAGATCTACTTCTTTCCTTTTGTACCCATGTGAAAACTTTGCCTGCAAGAAACTGGTTTAAATGAGTGTTCTGGTTTTTTTTTTCCCTTGTGCTAGCTTTTGCATTCAGCCTTATGACTGTACTCAGCCTTAGGATCTAAGGAACTAGATCTACGGATCTCTGAGGTAAATGCTCTGCAGTGACAGCATTCCAGAGCAACAGCTAAAAAGCAAAAAATAACATTGTAAGGCAAACCTGGTTTTGCTGGTTTTAGGAATGCACAGAGAAAAGTCTGGTGTTTGAATTGATTCCTGCCATCCAGGCTCCCTCTGAAATGTTTTCATGTGAAAGATACAGGGTGCCACCATGACATTTGAATTTTGCAAAGTATCTCCATCCTTCTGTTTATTACTGCATTGATACGCATCATTTATAATGTTGCAGTAGTCAGCCCACCTCAGCTTCATTTCCAACATTGCCACTTCCCCAGTGACTTTATCCAGTTTGCAATGTAAGCTTAAGGCAGGGCCTCACGTTCCTTACTCCAAGGGGATGAGAGGAAAAAATACCAAAGAGGTACCAGCTAACGTAGTCCAAATGAAATCTCTCTAGAATTTCTTCCAATGTTTTTGGATAAGCACAGGTAGTTTCAATGAATTCTCAATTCAGCAATCAAAATTTCTGTTGGTATCCTTTGTGGGAAAGGAATGCCTTCCCTTGAGAACAACAGCACCGTATCAGTTAACTGGTTCCCACAGACTGATGTTTATCTTACAGTGTATCACTGTGTTGAACCTGAAAGCAGGTAATGTCATACTTCTTTTCTTCCTTCTCTCCCCTTGTCTTCTCTGAATGAGTCTTTAATTAGATGATGTTCTGTGCTTCCCTTGGCAGGAAATGATACGCTGTATCTGGAGCCATTTCTTGTGTGTTTTAAAAGGCAAATCTCCAACACTGAGCTTCACCTCCAGCTTGCTCCATAGTCTGGGATCTGTCACTGTGAGTACTGTTGGGCTGTCAGAAGGAGAAGCCCTAAGTAGTTGCTTCATTTTCGTCAATCATGTAGTCCTTGCCTGAGCACAGACTATTAGTAATAAGTTCACCATGATGGAAGTAGATACCCCTCAGGTATCTTGCAGAAGATCTTAAAGCTGTCATGTCTAAGCAGCATATTGACAGGCTAAAACAATAGTGAGAGATACTCTATGCCATCTAATATGATGTCTGTATGTTCTACAATCTTCTGCTAACTCTTCAAACAGGTTCAATAGTTGCTTCTTTATCATGGGTTTCATGCCTGATTTTGCGTACCTAAGGTAAAATTGGTATTAAACAACCAGTCAGTCCAAGTAGAGTGGGGAAATATCAGATGCTGAAGATTCTTAAGATAGAAGGTTGATGAAGGAGGGACTTATCTGGCCTCCTATGTGTTTATTCAACTTGATGATATTTGCAACTATGTGTGAATGCTTAGATGTGTTTTCACTGAAATTTTGCATTCTTGGGGTGTTTGGGGATGTTCTAGGTGCTCTGCTGTGTAGACAAGCAGGGGATTCTCTCTTGGCCAAATCCTAGCCCAGAGACTGTTCTGTTCTTCAGTGGGAAGGTGGAACCACATCATGATAGCCATGAAGATCTGACTGATGAGCTCTCTACACGGTCCTTCTGCCACCCTGAGATGGACGATGAGGTGAGGGATATGTAACCCATAATGTAGCATGTTATCTGTAAGCATAGTATGACTGACATACACTATTTGGTATTACAGGAGGGTCTCTTTGCTTGTGCAGAAGTCTCATGACCATAATTCTTTGCTTATAAGATTAAGAATCCACGAGGATGAGATCCTCTTCTGTAGGAGCCATAAAACAGCATTTTTTCTTCCCTTTCTCTCTGTACCCGCTTTAGTACATTTTGCATATTAATCAAAAGTGGTTCGTGTTCAACTGCTGAATCACCACTGTTCATTTTGTTGGTATCTTGCAGCCCCATGAAAGAGATGCTTTGCTCTCTGACCCCTTGGCAGACACAGTCCATGTGACTAATGAGCAAGAGAAGAACAACTGGTCTAGTGACCCTCCAAAGGCTCCTGATGCCCATGCCCACCGAAAGCCAAACAGCAGAAGCAAGCATCCCTCTGGGTCCAATGTGAGTTTTAGCAAGGACACAGAAGGTGGAGAAGAAGAACATACTCAGGTAGGACATATAGAATGGGCACACAATTATTCTTTTTTGGATCCACAGGATAGATGACCCTGTAGAGTCTTCTATTTGGGGAATTTGAGAGTTCCCTGAGGGATTTGAGAGTTCCCTGGGCTCAAGCTGTAATCATTGTAACTAACTAGAATTTTTCTATCTGTTGGAGCAGGTTGCTGGTGACACTGAGGTGCTGGCTTGTGAGGCTGAAGACTTTGTATGTGATTACCACCTTGAGATGCTTAGCCTGTCCCAGGACCAACAGAACCCCTCTTGCATCCAGTTTGATGACTCCAACTGGCAGATACACTTGAATTCCCTCAAGCCTCTGGGTCTGAATGTGCTGCTCAATCTCTGCAATGCCACTGTGACAGAACGCTTGTGCCGCTTCTCTGACCATCTCTGCAACATAGCCCTCCAGGAAACTCACAATGCCGTGCTGCCTGTCCATGTGCCCTGGGGCCTCTGTGAGCTTGCTAGACTAATAGGTAAGGAGAATTCGAATGTGTGGACACAGAGAAATCAGTGCTGCCAATAGGTACTTAATCCTTAGAAAGCATATGCAAAATATTTTCCCAGTCCTGGTTTCTGAGAAGGTAGATTTACAGAGCTGACTTTGTCATTGACAGGTTGGCAAAATAGTCTATTGAAGATGGTGCTTTGGCAAGTTCAGACATTGTAGACACTAGCAAAGGAAAAAATGTCATCAAGGATATTTCCAGCAAGCCCTGTCTAGGATTGGTATTCTCCTGGCTCGAATCTGCAGTTTTTGTTTGGGGACAAGAATTAGCTACTAATGGACAGATAGATGGTCTGTCTTTACCACAGTGATTTTACCCAGAGAGTGGGTGTAGATGATGTTGTGTACCTCAGCTAATTTTATAGATGGGAAAACTGAAGCACACAGGAGGTAAGATTCAGCACTAGAATTATAATCTGAAAGCTTTTGAACTCAATTCTGTGCTTGTTCTTCACAGTTCCTTTCTTCAATGAATTGGAAGCATGAAAGCTACAATTACTAGTAAAATCTAGTCCTGAATGTTTTTCATCATAGGTCTTAGAACATCTTGGCGTAGGTGCTCTCTGAGCACAGATTAACCTACCTATTACTGGGGAAAGTGAACATGAGAGTAGGCAAGATAGATGGCACAAAAGCAGGAGACAGGGATATTCTTTTGTTTTGGTTAGCATCTAATTTTTTCCTCATATTCGTGTTCCAGGATTCACACCAGGTGCCAAAGATCTCTTCAAGCAGGAGAATTACTTGGCCTTGTACCGCTTGCCGAGTGATGAGATGGTTAAGGAGACAATGCTGGGGAAGCTTTCATCAATCACCAAGAGAAGACCACCCTTGAGTCACATGATTAACCTGTTTGTGAAAGACACCACGACCAGTAAGTCTGCCTCTTTCTTTGTGTGTCCACCTAGGTCCGGAGGATCTTCTTCCCAGAGAACCTAGAAAATGTCATTCTGGAACAGCTTGGAGTCCCCAGCTGGTGATAGCCTTGCTCTGATCTGTACAGATAAGTTCAACAAACCTAAATGATCAGTGCTATGCAATACTGAAGGGGGGAATTCTTCTCAGCCCTGGATCATTAAAAATTGTCTTAGCATTTGACAAGTCTGTTTTCTGGGACCAAATAGCAGTGTAACACAAGGCGGGTTTTGAATAGTCTTCATTTTGTTGATGAAACTGATACTGCACAGGTTTGAATATTTCTCAGGGTATTAAGTAGTGATGCTTATCGTTCTGATAACACAAATCATAAATCATTATTAGTAAGTTGTACAGTATAGTATACTACATATTCTATCTCTATGTTACGTTCTAATAAGAAATCACAGAAATCTCAGACAAATCCGTGATGCTCATGAATGCAGCCCCTGAGACCATGCTGGTTTCTCCACTCCTACTCCTTCCTATTCCAATAGGAATGGGCTAGGATGGAAAGGATGTGCAGATGGACACGGGGAGGTCTAAAAGCTTGCCCAGCAGAGGTCTTAGTCTCTTAATAATACCTTAAATTGACTGAACTCAGCTTTCTGGAATTGGAGTTTGTTCAATATTGAAACTGAAATACAGCTACTATGTTGGCCCAAGATTTACCAAGTAAACTGGCTTCTCTTACCTGTTTCTTCTTAAACTTGTATCTTAATTTAGGCAGGAGCTTTTTTGTTTGCCCCAGTAGCTGCTATCTTACCTTTGTGAGCAAGAATTTTTCTGATGCTGATACTTAATGTAGATGAAAACTTTCAGTGTTGCCTCATTTCAACTCCTTATCCTCAATTTTAAACAGTTTAGTTCAAAGGCTGGAGCTCAGACAAATACATGTGTGACCTGGATTTTTGCTGTCTAGAGTAAGTTCTAAGGGGAGTTTTGCCAGCGAGGTTATTTAACCACTGGAACGCTTCTCATGTGATAGTTTTGGTCCTTGAAACTTCCTAAAATGTGTGCAACCAGAAGTAATGGATTATGCAGATATTATTGCATGAAATCAAATGACTGTGTTTTCATAGAGTCAAACCAGATAACTGTAACTAACCTCTTCTGATTCAATATTTGTGAATAAATCTTTGAATCCACCCACTCCCCATGTGGGTGCTGAAGTCAAGGGATGTACATAAACTGACAATTGTAGCAGAAACAGGAGGTAGTTTATCTGTATGTTCCCTTAGTATTCCATTGAAATATGTGCCTTGCCATCTGGCAACATTCTTCCCAAATCCTTAGTAACCACATGGAAGTGAGGGACTCACCAGAATTCTCAGCGAAGTAAAATGGTGTGTTTTCCCTTGCTATAGCTGCATTCTTAGCTTCTTTTTGCTCTCACTGGCTCAACACTAGAGGCCTAGTTCTTTCTAATGAGTACCAGTGGTCATGAATGGGTAGTTGTCTTCCATGCCCTGTTCATCTCTTCTCTTTATGCCAGAGAAATTCTGTCCTTCACATTCATGATTTAGAGAGGAAAGTCTGAGCTAACATTGCTGGCAATGACAGATGAATGAGTGCCCTCCAGTTTATAGGACATGCTGTCACTGTCATCTGCCCTTAGAGGAACTGTTGTGCGGCATGCTGTTAATACTGAATGGAAATCATACGGGAAAAGATTGCAGTTGCTGTCAGATATGAATGTAGGTGTGTGCACACATGTGGTCATGTGCATGCTCTCACTCTCTGTCCTGGGCATAGACATTTTATGAATGTCTTGTTCTCTTTTCCCCAGCAAGGACTATCTGACCATAGGATCAAGGTGGGAAGGATTAAGTGTTTATGCAGTAAAATGAATGCCATACAGGTACTCCTGTATGTCTCTGAAACAGGCTCCTTATTTCACACACAGTTCCTATCTGTCTTGGAGGATTGTTACTCTGATAAACTTGACAGTCAATGACCCTTGGTAGCAGAAAGCAGAGAGCTGCTATGTTTTGGAAAATTCTCCAGTATTCCTGGAGGTCCCTGCCAGATTTGTGCAAGTGGATATTCTTGGCTCTTGATTTCACCAGCTAGTATGGACATTTCAGCAGTGTTTATATTCTCATGAGAAGATGCACACAAGAATATCTTTTCTTCTGTTACATTGCATGCAGGAGCAAGATTTTTTGTCACCTTCTGTAGGAGTGGGATTGTTAATACAGTATAAAAGAAAAGAACCGACCATCCGCCTCGCATTTTATCACAGCCTTGTTCAAACTTCCAGTTGGACAAATAGCAGTGGAATACATAATTCAGTCTTCACTAATTTCTTGAAGGAGAACTGAAGACTTTCTGTGGAGGAAAACATGAACCTGGAGTGGATCAAGGAACTGCTATTTTAACAAAGGAGCAGTTAGTATGGTCTCTCTGTGTGTTGCTGACTCATTGTTTACCTGTATTTCAGGTACTGAGCAGATGTTTTCACATGGGACAGCTGACATCATCCTTGAGGCCTGCACAGACTTTTGGGATGGTACTGATATTTACCCCCTCTCTGGCTCTGACAGGTGAGCATCTTTGTCATTTGGTGCATTTAGGGGCTGCAGTTAAATTGCAGCGGGAACCTGGTCACTCGGTATTAAAAGCTATTTAATAGAAGCTTGAAGTAGGTTATGAACATAAATTGTCTCTGCCTGTAATTAATTGTTATAATTATAGCAGTATAAGAGATGAGATGTCAAGAGATAACCTGACTGTAAGACTAAACCATTTTGTACCGTATCTGTTGACATAAGTAACCTCTTAGAAGTGGACCATGACTTTACCGTGTAGCAGAATGATGAATTCTAATCAGATCATGTGATGGTGGCAAATAATTTTTTTTTGTTGTTCAATAAATGGCTTATATCTTACAGGAAAGTGATCAATTCATCCTACTGTTGACACATTCAAACCAGTCCATCACAATGCATCACACCCTTTTAGTCTTGTATCTGTTCAGTATCTGACAATGTTGCATTTTATCTGTAGGCTAAATTTCTGTTCCTTCTAGTGGAGCAGACAGACCAGCAGTGTTTAGTTTTATTGAATAGGATCCAATCAAAAGTCCCAGGTATATTCCAATTTGTTACCTTTATGAATTCAACATAGAGAAGGAACTTTACACTATTCTAGTGACTAGACATTGTCTACATGTAGACTTGAAATACAGCTTCTGGGACCCACACTATGAAAGGGAATAGCAAAAAAATCTGTTACTGTAACTATCTCTGCTGCAGATACTACTGTCAGAGTTGTGAGTTCCTTCGTGTTTATCTTATATGAGTAAACTCTGATAAGTTAGATTTCTACTGTCATGCAGTAAAGTCATCTGGCAGTCACATAAAGCATATCAATAAGTGTGTTCAAAGAGTGCTATGTTCATATTTATCAATCTGTCTAATCAACATCCAGCAATGCTCACCACTGCCTCTGTTAGAACATGGCCCTGCTGCTCACAGAACATGATTTTCCAGCTACCCAATTGGTGACTTCTGTATCAAACTGTCTGTACATTGTCAGAAATGCAGCACATTTCTTCTAACTCTGATTTTTGTCTCTTCCGCATAGGAAGAAGGTGTTAGATTTCTACCAGCGGGCTTGCCTCTCAGGGTACTGTTCAGCTTTTGCATACAAGCCAATGCATTGTGCCTTGTCCTCCCAGCTCAATGGCAAGTGCATAGAACTGGTGCAGGTCCCTGGGCAGAGTGCTATCTTCACATGCTGTGATCTGCCTGGTACAACCCCCATCAAACAGAGTAGTCGGAGGAATAGCTGGAGCTCAGATGGTATGTGTTTTCTGTTCTGTCTAGAAGTAGTTCTCCTACTAGGCCGAGTGCTTTCTTTCTGATTGATTTAGGGTTGTAAGAACATTGTTGCACTAATTAAGCACTAAGGGTGTCTGAGGTAGGTGCATTTCCAGAAGAAGTAATGATGTAGCGCTGCTAAGTATGATTCTAGTTTGTCTACTGAAGCTTGCACAGAAGTTTTTTTTTTTGCCTAGGGAAGTCTGTTTCTTTATGCAGACAATTGTGAGTCAAGACTTCTGGGTATTTTGATGCTTAGTATACTATCTGACTGATTTTATGGAAATCTCTTGTTTTTTCAAAGCAACTAAACATCTGAAGGTGTGTGACTGCTCTACCATGATGGATTTTTCTGCTGTGCTGAAGGATAAGGTTCCCAGTAGATGTAGAATTATACCTCTCCTCCAGAACAGCAACTGAGAAATAAGCACATACTGTTACATAGGGTGACACAGGAGATTCTTTTGTAAGACTAACAACAGCTGTGAGGCAGTAGCAACTGAGTGTTTTCAAAACACTTTTCAGTCTCACCTGTGGCAAACTTTGTGACTGTATAAAGTGTTTTATTATTTTGTTCCTCATGCTGTATCCAGCTCCCACTTACCACAGGTGGTGATGGTGAAGGAACACTGTCAAAGAGCCTTTGCAGGCTCTTTGATAGCATCTGCAATGTCTCTGGTGGGAACATGATCCAATTCCATTACATCAACCTCTCGTACTCTGAAGCCTCTCTGCCTCAGCCAGACTTATCATGCTAATAAGCACAGTATGATGTATTTAAAATGTACATGTGAACATTATGCAGTGCACATCCTCTACCTTTCTGCACCAATTTCTTGACTGATCCTTGTCTTCTGTTTTGTCTTTTTCCTTTACATGCTGTTTCATTCTCCTGGTTTCACGTGTGGGGATGTTCTGAAACTGCTTCTGTGATTGGGTATGCTGGAACAAATGGATGCCTCTTCAACTTTCCTCCCTGTGTGTGTGTTGCATGTTTCTGTGTCTGGATACTGTGTCTCTGCATATTACCTTTATGGTCTCTCCACCATGTGTATTGTTATCTGATGCACATCTGGACTCTTGTGTCTCAATGTGATTGCATGTTGTTTGCACGCCTGAAGAAGGGATTGGGGAAGTGATGGAGAAAGAGGACTGTATCCAGGCTCTGAGTGGACAGATCTTCATGGGAATGGTCTCATCTCAGTATCAGGCCCGTCTTGACATTGTCCGCCTTATTGATGGATTGGTCAATGCCTGCATTCGTTTTGTCTACTTCTCCCTGGAAGATGAGCTCAAAAGCAAGGTAAGCTGTCTTTGCTGAAACCCCTGAACTTGCGTGTCCCAGCTGTTGAACTGGAGGGTTTAGCTCCTATGCAATCTAAGGTTAACCTGATTCTCTTCCCTAGTGGGTCCAGAAGGTACTTACGCTCCAATATGGCATTGGTCTGCAGTACACGTCACGTGGATAGCTACACTAAACTCTTTTGCCTGCTTTCCTCTAGGTGTTTGCTGAGAAGATGGGTCTTGAGACTGGCTGGAATTGTCACATATCTTTAACACCCAATGGAGATGTGCCTGGCTCTGAGATCCCTCCTTCTAGTCCCAGCCATGCTGGCTCCCTGCATGATGACCTACATCAGGGTGAGAGAACTTCACCTAATCCACTTTGAATGCCACATGTTTCCTGAATGGTTCCTTTAAACCCGTTCATAGGGTTCTGTTTCCTCACCAGATATCTGATCCTTCAGATCTTTGAGCACAAAACAGGATGGGCCTGAGGTGTGTGCATGTGTGAGCAAAAAAGCTTTACATTTATATATACACTTATAAATGTGTATATATATACACTTATACATTCCTACCCTGTCAGTACTCCAGCTGTTGGAAACAAGCATCCTTCTGTGCGCACGTTGCCATGCTTTTAGAAACGCTCATTAGTGATTTTGGTTCTTGCTAAAATGGTGGTTAAGCCACTGAAGATCAGTCTCTTAACTGTTAATTAGTCTTCTTTTACTTTAAGCAGGCTTCCATCACTCTCCTCGTCTTCTAAAAGAAGAACAAAACAGATAGACTGTCATGGCTCAAAAGAGCAGAGACGAGGCTCACATATCTACTTCTGCACACATTAGTCATATAAAAATACTGCATCTTAGATGACTGAGGGGGATCTAAGTGTTGTTAACCTAGAAAATAAGGCTTCACATTTGCTAGCTTCTGCAGTGCTGTGTGAATATATCATGTAGGTGGCAGAAGAGTGGCAGAGGTGGGTTTGTGCTTATTGTTTGTGCTGTCTCTGCTCCAGTTTCTCGAGATGATGTGGAGGGGCTCCTGCTAATGGAAGAGGAAGGGCATTCAGATCTCATCAGCTTTCAGCCAACAGATAGCGACATCCCAAGCTTCTTGGAAGACTGTAACAGGGTGAGGCTCCCTTTCCCTATACATCCTGTGCTATTGTCTTGGTCACTAGTATCATAACAGCACACTGGGGAATTCATTTTTCAAGCCAATTCGGTTCGTATCAAAACTCTAATTTTTCTCCCCCCACTTCCAGCTTGGAAACTAGGGGCTGGGAAGTTTGGAATTCTCTCAGTTAATCAGTTTTGCTGAATGTATTTACATGTATTTTCTCTGGATTTTAGGAGAGCAGATAACCACCTGCAGAGTGGCCCTGAGAGGCTCATCTCAGTCTGTCTGGATCCCCTTGCCATGTGCTGGGGAAGGAGTGGAAACATGCCCACACTCCACATAGGCAGAAGAAACCTCGCACCTCCACCCATGAGCAGTAGTAGCTGGTGCTGGCCAGCTGTCAGGGTGTGAGACATGTTCTTCCTGCCAGAAACTGAGATGTGCTCAGCATAGACTACAGAAGTATCTAACAGATACAGATTTATAAAAGTAATCTTTTAAAAGTTTATAAAATGTGGGCTGTGTTTAGGAAGCAAAATCCATTCCCTTGCTGTGTAATATACCTGCTACTTCAGTTGCAGCCATGTGTGCTGGGAGACAACCCATATTCCCTAACCTGATTCTCCACACAGATAAAAATTCCTTACAAATTCTTGAGACAGATGTTGTTTTCTACTTTTCTGTGTGTGTGTGTGTGTGTGTGTGTGGTCATGCTAACATTACAAACCCTAAAGAACTGCACAGACTGCCTGGCACATCAGTGTAGAACTTCAGTAGGAAGACTTCTTCTAGTGGCCTGGGAAAGCCAGCTTCTGTCTGCGCTTCTCCTGGGAGTCATAATTCTAATTTCAGCAATTCCTCAATGTCTACCTCCCTCATACACACACTGCTGCTTAGTCTCCTCTTCGTCTTTTTCAGGCTAAACTACCACGGGGGATTCACCAGGTCAGACCTCACCTGCAAAACATTGACAATGTGCCTTTGCTGGTGCCCCTCTTCACAGACTGTACCCCAGAGAGTAAGTAGCACAGAGCCTGGATCTGTCCTAGAAGTAGGTGTAATTACTTTCCCCATACACTTTCTCTGGCTCATCTGGTTGCGGACATTAGTGAATAACATAGATCAGAAATCCAAAAGGGCATTTTGATACTAATGACCCCCTGTTGTTACCTGTGGGGAGGCAGATCTTTGTTTTAATACAACTTTTCTTAGCTACAGAAATGGGCTAAGAGTCACTTCACTTGCAAAAAAATAAGAGACACAAGTAAACATCCACAATGCTACTGCTTTTTATGAAGTGTTATCAGTGTGCTAGGAAACTACGATCTTTGCTTGCAACCTTTGCTTCCTTATGTAACTCAGAAATCACCTCTCAGAGGTATTTTTCTCTGGCAGTTACCATAGCACCATTAGCTGCTTTGCAGTTTTTGACTGCAGAGACCAAAAAGGACATTTCTTTTTCTCAGAAACACTATTTTATCTAAAGGGTTTGATTGCTCATCTGGCAAATACCTGTCCAGTCTACAGTATAAATCCCAAGGATCTTGATGATTTGACATTTTTAAGTACTTCTGGGCTCAGTTTAAAGGAGTCCCAAAGAGAACCAGTTACAGACCAGTCTGCCTAGGTGCTCAGTTATATTTAATCTTTCTCTAGCTATGGTAGCACTCCCCCCATCTAACCTGTTGCTGTTCTGCAGATCCAGGCGCACCAAACATTTAGATTAGTTGTTTATATAGGTATTTGCAGAGAAAGTGGGTGGTTTTTTATTTTTCCTTGGGCTCTTACTAGAAAACTCATGTAGCCGAAGAGTACTGTGCATAGAGCTACAGAAGAAAAGTCAGATCAAAAAGCAGTTTTGATTTAAGAGTCCTCAAGAAGATTGAGGGCTTAGAGGTAGAGCTGGGAGTGGAGTTACAGGGACCTGCTCTCAGCAAGGCTAAGCATGGTGTGCTTCATTATACTTTTTGTTCCTTCAGACTTGGAACAGCAGTGAGTTGCTGCTGAGCAAAATTTGAAATTGTGTATTTCAGGTTTGAATTAAAGTAAATTTAGTTTCTGCTGTTTTCTAGCAAGACCACCTGATGCTGAAGCCATTTGTGTTACACAACCAGGGTATACCTAGAACTCTGTCCAGAAAGAGACATGCTACAGGTACAGATCTCTGGGTCACATTGTGAATCACAGCTCAGTCTCTTCAGTAGGCAGATAAAAAGGGCACTTGAACTGCAATTAATTACCAATCTGATTGTGCCCTTTGACTGTGGATCTGACATGAGGAATACCAGCAGGGGTCATTTTAAAAGATCTGTCTGCTCACTATCCAGACTAGAAAGGGTGTGTGAAACCTACATGCTTAATGAGATAATGCATTTTCTTCTTCTATCCCCTTGCAGCCATGTGTGAGATGATTAAAATCATGCAGGAGTACGGGGAGGTGACTTGCTGTCTGGGAAGCTCTGCCAACCTGCGGAACAGCTGCCTCTTCCTGCAAAGTGATATCAGGTAGGACAGGATCCAGAGTCCTCTTTTGTCTTGGGGTTATGCAGTGCCCAACCATGGGTAACACCAGACATGGGGACTGTCAGGAGGATTGCTCTGTTTGTCCTTGTTAGCTGGGTGTCTCACTATAAGGGACATTCGAATGGTGTTGGGTGCGATCCCATTATTTTTGAGTTGAGTGACTGCTTAGATTCCTTGATACAGACTTTTCTCTGTCTTTCAAAGGAAGCTGTTACTCTTACATGCTGAAATATTGCTCGCCATCTGGAAATGCAAAAGCTTCCTGTTTGCACAAAATAGTGGCAGTGCCCCTCTGGATCAACCAATTTGTTGACCTTGAGCCACACATCCAAATATATTCATTATTTCTCTGGGAATAACTGAAAGCCTGGGATGATTGATCCTGAATTCATATCTCAACCAATGGACTTCACTACCAGCACGGCAGATAGGGGTGGCATGGCACAGAGTGAGTTTATAGGCTGTCCTGCACTGGAGAACAGTTTCTCCTCTGGGATGAGGTCTTTCCCTAATGCTCCTATGTTGTCCATTCAGTATAGCACTGGACCCTCTCTACCCATCCCGCTGCTCCTGGGAGACCTTTGGCTATGCCACCAGCACCACCATGACTCATGCCTCTGATGAGCTCACCCCACTGCAGCTCTCAGGACAACTCAATAGCCTGCCTTGTTCCATGTCCTTCCGCCAAGAGGAGAGTACCAGCATTATAAGGCTTATAGAGCAGGTGAGCCAGACATATCCCTTTTCTAGTTTTCTCTATCTTGGCCATCCCCTTTCTGCCTGCAGCTCATGAGGAGCAAAGCCAAGAGCCCATGTGAGCATTCTTGTTAACTTGCCTGCAGTGAACTGCCAACATTAGCTTTGCTTGGGTCTCCTGTCCTTTGTGCAGAAAGCACAAAAAATTTTTCCTGTCTGACCCTGCTGGTTCAAAGTATAGAGGATGCCTTGGGAATGGTGCCCTGTGGTACCACAGCAAGAAAATAATTCAACTGAATGAAGTATAAACTTGATGAGATTCCCTAGCTGGAAAAGAATGCGTACTAGAGTGAGGCATTACTCGAGAAAATCCAGGAGGTTTAAACAAACCTACCCCTTGGTTAAATTCTGTCCTTCCATCACAGCCTCTGTATCTAGGCAGGATACCTCTCCTCTCCTGCAGGCCACATGATCTGCCCCTGCCTGCTGTTGGCTGATAACTGCTCCCATCACAGTGAGGGCTCTGAGGGTTTGTGCTTCCTTCCAGGCCCGGCATGCAACATATGGGATCCGCAAGTGTTTCCTCTTCCTGCTGCAGTGCCAGTTGACGTTGGTCGTCATTCAGGTGAATCCTGGCCTGACCGGGGACAGCATTTAGGTTGCAGGACAGGGGTGCTAGCAAGGATAATGGGTGGCTGCAGCAGGGCAGCCCTGCAAGGTGGGGAGCTAGCCTTCAGGCACTTTAATACAGCACGTTTGGAAAAGTTACAATAAAGACTATAAGATCCCAGTCTTCTGTAGAAGGGTCAAGGAGAAGGGGCAGAAGTTTCTCTCCAACTCATTTTTCCTTGGAGAAAAGCATCCCCTGCAGCACCTGCCCTGGCAGCCTAAAAAAAGTATGGAGGAGCTGTGCAGCAGCCCACTAGTTACCAGCTTGCACTAGTGTTCTGTGGGAGGATGGTGGCACCTGGGGGTAACGGGGCTGTCCTAGCACTGCTCACACTCTTCACTCTGGACTGTTCCTGTCTAGTTCCTGTCCTGCGTGGTACAGCTGCCTCCCATCCTAAGTACCACAGACATTGTGTGGCTCTCTTGTTTCTGCTACCCATTGCTCAGGTGAGTCTGTCAGGCAGGGTGGAACATCCTGCTTTCAACCACCTACCACATGGATAAGTCCCCCAACCTACTGTGTCTATGAGGAAAGGAAGTGACATCACCCACAGCATGCTAAGGGGACTGCAAGGATTAGTCTAAGTGCCTGCTATGACAAGGTGTTGGAACATACAGATAGGAGTATTTGTGTACTGCTGGGTAAGGTTTGCATGCTACCTGAGAGCTTCATTTATATTATGTTTTGAGCTTCTACCCGAGAATCATTTCCTAATCCTGATTCTGCTGCACTGGCTGGGGTGATGGAGAGCATAGGGTGTCAGGCAAAGGCCGAGGTACCACAAGTTAATTTTCCCTATCACTCAGTTGGGAGTTGCCTCTCGCTGTTTACTCCTGCCATGCCTGAGAACTTCCAGAGCACACACCTGAACGAGTGGGATACGAGCACAGTTCAAGTACTCACCATTTAAGTGCCAATGCTCCAGTCAGAGAAGGTTCTTTAGTTTCAGATGTTAGCCCACAAAGCAGAAGATTTGATGCCTGAACTTATTAATGAGAAACTAACCGCCCTTTCTCCAGCATTTCGCTCCTGGGCAAGCCTCCCCACAGCTCCATCATGACTATGGCAACAGGAAAAAACTTGACTTCTATTCCTAAGAAGGTAGGTGGCCCATCACATAAGAATGTTTCCCCCTTCCTTCTCTTCTTTGTCCCCACGTTGATGCATAGCTGAGGACCTGTGCTAACATAGACCTTCCCGAATAACTCAATAAACCAATCTGTGGCATAAGCAGTCCTTACCAAAACTCTGGCGTGGACACAAGGAGAATCTCTTGTTATCCATATGCCTACAGAGAAGATTCACAATGCAACATTCAGAATCTGTACTACAGCTTCTGATAGTTCATGTTGGGGACCTTGGGCCAGTGACACGCCTGTGTCACTCTACTGCCTCTCCCTTATCCACAGACTCAGCACTACTTCCTGTTCTGCTTCCTACTGAAATTCAGCGTGACCATCTGTTCCTGCCTCATCTGCTTTGGTTTCACACTGCATGAGTCCTGCAAGGAGGTGAATACTACCAGCCTCAATCTCACAGCCTGCCCCTCCATTATGCTGCACAGGTGAGGAACCAAGTCTGGCACTGTACACCCTCTTGCTATTCCCAAGTAGAAATGATCCCTCTCTAACAAGCTTCAGGCTCTTGCGTGAACCAATCTTAATGTCTTTACAGAGGGCTGAGTGTTCTTCCTAGCTTTGACAATTGCATCTTTAGGGCAAAAGCTGGCCTTGTTCACTGTCACATGGTATCAGGACAGCCCATTTTTCTAGTGAGAAGCTGATTCCAATCTCACACCCGGTTCTCTCAACTATCAAAGCAAGATGTGGCCCTAGAGGGAGCAGGTCAGACAGTAAGTTCCTACTGTTAACTTATTTCTTGTGTTCTCTCATTTACTAGCAATTCTCACGGTGCTCCTGACTGGTTTGGGACATTTTCCAATGCTCTTCTTGTAGCCCAGAAGCTCACAGCTGGCCTGATTGTTTTGCACACAGGTAAGTCCTTATTCTCAGCACCCATCTCCCCAGCTCTAGGAAAAAACCGTGCATTTTACGTTTCTTCTTGTGTCCCCACTATGCACAGACTCCATTAGAAGCAGAGACTCTTATGGCCTCCTGACAAAAACATAAAGTCCTTTGTATTACTGTACATCACCCTAACAAATATAACCCAGCACCTTCAGAGTTGATTCTGCCTTTTACCTGCCTGGTGAAGCACTGATTCTCTCCCATCAGAAAGGCATCCTCTGTCTTTGTCTTCGTGTAAATTAACTAGCAGGGTTCTAGAGCTCTTCAGAAATATGCCTTGCCTTACAAGTTCCTCTGTTCCTGTTAACATCTTATGAAGAACCCCTATCCCTTCTCCCAGACATTGATGGTGTAGCTGTGACAGCCCTGCAGGCTGAGGGGAGCCAGGCCCTGGCTGACCCTTATCACCTGGGCATGGTTGCCTGTCAGAGTAGCTCCAGCTGCTCTCCTGTGATCTTAAGGAGTCTCTGCTCCCTTTCCACCACATTATGTTGTGCATCAGTGCTTAGTAGAACATTTCATGTTGACATGTGTAGGGTGTCCAGGTCAACAGAAATGTTCCTGATTTGAGAGACAGGTCAATTTTTGGTGTGCGTTACATAAGCACACCAGGCTGAGAAACAGCTTTGGCGTCCCTTTGGTGTGTAATGCTGTGCAGTATTATTACTGTGCCCCCCTTTGCTTATTCCAGAACTTGGATTTGGTGTGAGGAATTTGGCCTGCAAAGACCTTGAATGAGAGCTTGGTTTCAAGAACATAAAATCTGTAAAGCAATGTATCTGTGTGTTAATGTAAATAACACTCTGTTTTATCTGTCTCTGTAGTTTTCATATCCATCACCCATGTCCATCGCACTAAGCCCCTGTGGAAGAAGAGCCCCCTCTCCAACTGGTGGTGGACGCTCACTGTGGCTATTGTGTGAGTATCCCCAGGTCCTGATGAGGGATTCCGAAGTGCTGACAGGAGGAGGGCTCTAGACCTTCTCCAGCACCAGATTGCTGACAGAAAAATGGTAGCATGCTGATTCTGCATTGCTGAACTTCATGCAAGGTGAAGTATCCATGTTGTGAATCTGGAGATAGTTTATCTGGGCACAAATCCTGATGTGCAGATCCTGGAAAGAGTGTTAGCTCTGCTGAGAACTTGCCATGTCTGTTTATGATCTTAGATTACTGGGACAAGTAGCACAGACCCTGCTGGATCTGAAGCTCTGGGAAAACCTCAGTTCTCCGCTGACTTTTAAGTACATTTCCATCTCTCCAGTCTCATGGCTCCTGGGTTTTCTGTCCTTGATCCTGGTGGTTATCATCAATGAGATTGTCAAGCTGCATGAAATAAGGTATGGGACTAGTAGGGAAGATGCAGACAAAGGGCTGGATCCTTACTGGAGCTTAGTCTTGAGCTGCAGAGAAATAATATACAGAGAATAGATGGGGAATAAAAAGGAAAAGGTGATCACATTGTGTAAATCACCTGGCTATTGTGTGCAAGCTCATGTTCCAGCTCTCAGAGAGTAAGTACAGAGGAGGAAAAAGAGGGTCAGAAGAGGGCAGGGACATAGAGACCAAAATTCCTTATCTCCCACCACTGAGAGGAAGACAGCCAAGATCTGTGAAATGCCAACTGTGGCTTGGAGAGGGCTGTTCTCTATATCTTGTCCCAGGAGGGACAGGGAAGCACTGAATCACAGTAGAGGAAATAATGTCTTTACACAGTGCCTGGATTGTGGGATGCATTTCCATGGGAAGTAGCTGAAACCAAGAATTGGCAGGCAAAGTTCTTCCTAGTACAGGGAGCAGCTACAGCTGGGAGTTAACACTAATGAGCACTGATTCAGGAAAGGGAGTTGGCGAGGCAAGGCAGTGGGGATTGCAGGGAATGTTGATTGGGGTACAGCTTCTACTTCTCTTCATGGGAGGGGTTTCTGGACCTTTCTGCACTGTGTCTGGTGGCCTTGGAGTCAGGACTTTGGTGGCTGGGGTAGGTGTGAGACCATGGGTTGCTCTCTAGACTTGACTCCCAGTACTGAAGGGCCCTGGCCGGGTGGCTCCCCTGCTTCTCAGGGCTGTGCAGCTCAGGAACAGGCAGCTCTGCCTTTTTGCCCCTCCATGTGCTAATTCTGCTATTTCTCCTGTTTCCTCCAGGGTCCGGGTCCGTTATCAAAAGAGGCAGAAGTTGCAGTTTGAAACAAAGCTGGGGATGAATTCTCCATTTTAAACCCTTTCAACTTGAATTCCCTGGGGTCAGGGTCACACAGCAACGTTCTGCAAGGGGAGAGCAGCTGCTCACAGGCTCAGGAAGTTTCCTTTCTCACATACAAACCAGACGGCCTCTTGGCAAAACTGCATCAGCACCTTTCAGGGGAGGCTCAGGCAGGGCTCTATGATCGGGATCCCCCAGTAGGTATGCAGTCCCTCTCGGGCCTGCCAAGTTGCTCTCAAGGGAGCCTGCAAGCTCTGGTGGCTGTTCAGGCTGCTCTTCCTTTATTTATTTATTAGTAGAGGATTTTGTTAGTATGATGGTGATGCTGAAATCAACAGACTCCTTCCCTCTGGGTTAGCAATTTTTTTTTATTTTTATTTTTTACCTGGTAGGTACCTAGGGGCCAGAAGGGGAGCTACAGGGCTGCTAAGGCAAGAGATTTCTATTGAAACCCATTTTTTTTTCCTCTGCCTGCTTTCCTGGATGATGCATGTGTGCATGCCTGCGCATGCCCTCAGCTACCTTCCTCAGCTATCTCTTCTGCTGCTCTTGAGAGTATTGTGGGAACGTGGCCTCCAGCCCTCACCTGGCACAAAGGGATACTGGGAAGGAACTCTGGCACCATGCTAGGAAAGCCCCCTACCTGTCATGGCCAGGCCTGCCCCTTCGTGTTGTTGTAGCTGCTTCTGAAGCACTGTTAGTGCTTCAAGAGATGAGTGGGACAGGGCTTTAAGAAAAGCTGAGCTTAACCTTGCTTCTGTGGAACACAGGGAGTTAGGAGGACAGCTCTGCCTACTTGGACAGCAGCCCAGCTTCTTCCAGCCTATTTGAACCAGCTCTTGTCTCCTTTAATAGCCTTCAAAGAGGTAGGTTTATAACTGTCCTCATTTTTGTGATTTGAATTGCTGTTCTGCTTCAGTGAAATGCCTACTTGAGAGTCCCACAGCAATATTTGCAGCTAGAGATAAAACCTGAGACCTCCCTACCCCTGCCATGGCGCAATGAAGGTGTCTTTCCAATTGCAATTGTGACTAACACGGAGCTGGTGGGCAACTCCTTTCCCATCCTGGAACTGTGCTGCACCCGAGGCATAGGGATTTCCCCCTTCCCAGTCATGCCTTTCTGTGCTAGTGCTTGGAAGTCTCCTCCGTGCTTCCCCACACAGCTGTAACCCATTTTTCTAGAGATTATCTTCTTTGTTTGGCTGGGGGAAACATTCCACTGATGGCTGCTGCACACATGCTTCTGAGCTCTGAACAGACCCCAGCTGCACAGGGAACAGTGGTGCTGTTGTGGGCTTACAGCTGGGGGCTACACAGGAGCAGATAGGCTTGCCTACCGAAATATTTACAGCTCATGGAGATGTTGGCTCTTTTTCTATTTCTAAAAACTGGTTAAACCTGACAAATCCTGGCACTGTTTTTGCTTCTAATATTAACACTACAGTATACAGCTGCTGTTTCCCTTTGTTGTCCTAGGCCAACACAAGGCTGCTGGTCCTTCCCTGGCAGGCACGGAGTTGGCTGGAATCCCTAGCCCTACCTGCTGCTCCACCTTGTCTTCCTTGCATTTCAACAAAAACAGGGAGCATGCACAGTGTTTGTCCTTAAGCAATACCTTTATTGCTGTGGGTCTAGCAGGGGAGCTGAACTGGAGTACAGCCAGCCTTTGAGCTCTGGGGACAGAGTGAGGCTGCTGGAGGCCTGGTATGGGTATCAGGGGGTCTGGACCCTGTTCTACAGTTGGAGAGGGGCTGCTCAGGCTCTGTGCTGCTGGCAGGGTTGCATGGAATAGGGAGCCAGTAGCTCAGTGGGGAAAGACAGGGCTGCTCACCTGCAGTGCAGCAATACTAGGTCAGCCTTTGCCAGCTGAGCTGATCTGAGCCGAGCTTTTCCTTCACTCCTTTCAAGTCTGCACGGCTGCCTGGCTCAGAGAGAGTGAGCTGCTTCTTTCAGTCTCATTTAAGTCACTAAACGCAAGCTCCAGATCGCTGGCAACTGAGAAATCAGCTTCTCTTTCTGATGCCAGGGCTGGCTGGGAAGTGGGGCACTATCTTCTCCATGGCCAAGCTGAGCTGCTCTATGCTACGCCTGCAGGGCAGCCTGCCACCCAGAGCTTAGCTCTTGCTCCGTGCCCCTGAACTTGTGGGCAACAAAAGGCAGCAGCTACCAGGACTTCCTGCTGGCCGCACCTTCGGCGAGAGGCGGCGCCTCCAAGGTTTCTTTCTGTGGGCGATCAAAAAACTTAGTGTTCTGCATCCTCCCTCCTGTGTTAGACTTGGGTGGAGCCAAGGCATATTAAGGGAGCCTTTGGGATGGTCTGACATTGCCAGCCCTCCCTCTACCATTGAGGCACCTGAGGACCAGAGTGAATGGCTTCAGGAAGAAGTTTCCTACATCAAGATGTTTTTAAATGGTGTATATTTTATATTAAATTTTGGGGGGATGTATGTAAAAATATTTGATTTGTATTAAAACTTGTATTAAAAAAAGAAACAAACCCTAACACACACGCATCCAGTGTATGAACAGCAATAAATTACTGTCTTGGATAACACACCCACTGAGTGCAGGAGGGTGTCTGCACCCTGCAAAGCAAGGAGCTACGAGTGTGTGCAGTTGGTCATGCCATAGGGTCACAGTTAACGTAACCTCACCTCTGTTGTAAGAACAGGGCCTGAAAGCGCAGTACTCCCAGAATCGGACCCTGACACTTTCTCCCAGTTTTTGCCAAGCCTTGGGCAAATGTGCCCAACACTGCATGGCTCTCCCACACAGTAACCTTTCCCTTACCAACTGGTCTCCTGGATCCCAGGCATGTGCTTGCTGAATGGTCATTGCTGACTGCTTTGAATGCAGCAGGCAGTGCAGCCTGAAGCTCAGGATGAGAGGCTGGGGGTGAGGAGCAAGCACTGAGAGCTTTGGAGAAATACACTGTGATGAGATGAGGCCTGGGTTGCTTGGCCTGAGCAGAGGACCCAAAGCTGGGCAGAGGGACTGGAAGGCAGCACTCGTCCCCAGTGTGCTCATCACACACTGCTGTCACAGTCATAATGCTCAGACTGAACACTAACCTCACTAGAGGTGACAGCAGATCTCATATCAGGGAAATTATCTGAAGAAACCCAGATCTTAAGCATGCAGGGGGCAGGATAAAGCTGTTCCTCAACGGACTTCAAACAGAGCAGGAGATAAGCTTGTATGATTTGACACGAAGGAGACAACTATGCAGAACTATAAAAAGGGTAAAATAGGCCCCACTATTTAATAGTATTCAGACTCAATGGATGTTAGTGGAAAACAAAACACATCATCAACACAAACAGAGCAGAAGGTTTAAAATCTGTTGTCAGTCTAACAATTATATGAGCGATTTGTTTGCCTCTGTCACGCTGCACGGAGCAGGTGCAGGCAGGATCAGTCCCAGCTGCAGTGTACATAACTTACACACCATACAGTAGCTTCAAAATAGAGATCTAGAGCTTAAAAAATAGGCATTCTTCTGGAAAAATCAAGTGTTTAATTCCCTTACTGACAATGAGAGCGGCGTGATGCTGCCCTCAGGTGGCTCAGAGACAGCTCCACACCAGTGTCCTCTTACCGCTGACCCCACAGTACAAGACTTGCGGTTCTGGCTAGTAAATATATATAATAAATCACATTTACAATATATACATTGGCCTTAAAAAAGAATTTACAGTTTATCAATGTCAGGAAAAACAAAACAAAACAAAAACCAACTGGATTTGTCCCAGATTGACTCGTGAGACTAAAGAACGGTTTTTAAAGGTTTGTGCAAACCTTTTGTTAAAGTGCCACCAGCTGGAGCTATTTGAAAAGCTTTGTGGCCATGACGTAGCACTTGCCTGTCAGACGTGGTCATTTAAATACACACAACATGATGTATAGAACAGAGCAACCAACTAGCCAGGAGTAAGGTGCCTTAACCACCTCAAACTGACCTTAAGTCCCAGCCAATTCTTTCCTGGGGAATTTTCCATCTTTGCTTCCCAGCCCAGGAGCAAGGCTCGCACCTCCTACCAGGCCATGGTACCATGGCCATGTGGGGGAAGGCCCATGTGAACCACCTGGGCAGGCTCTGCTCCTCCATGCAGGACAAGGGGCTGTGAACAAGCTCCTTCAGTCTCATTCCCCAAAGGGAGAACTGCTTCTTTGGCCACCTCCCTTTCCAGCTTGGTTTTGTGTGGGATATTTTCTAAAAGGGGTAGGAAATGGAATTTATTTTCCCTTTGTTTGGAATTTTTCTAACAAATGGTACTTCAGTACAATCTTAGGGTCCCTTCTGGTGTTCCGGTGCTTTCATTTGCTTGGCATGCTGAGTGCAAGCCAAGTTCAGTGCTCTTGGTCATATTTAGACATGCACTACTAAACAGATCCTGGAAGAGAAATCTGTCTTCAAGCTATGCAGCTGTTCCTATTGCTTGGATGCAATGAGCTACCATTGCTGTTCCCCTGCTGCAGCCACAGGGGTGTAACTGCATCCAGAGTGTGCACAGCAGCTGCTGCTGAGCTGAGTTCACCCCATGCATGTGGGATCACCTCTCTCACTGGGTTTTAGCACTGCTTGGAAGCCTGGTCCCAAACGCTGCTGCTGTGTAAGAGCATTCACAGCCTGTGCCAGCATCTCCCTGCAAGGGAGGAAGAGGGAGTAGGAAGAGGGCCCACACCCAAAAAGAAAGAAATGAGAGTTAAAAAAAAACAAAAAAACAAAAAAAACCATCACTAACTATTCTGCTACTTCATCCCTGGAAGCACAAGGGCTGCATTTTGGGTAGGCACAGTGGCAGCAAAAGACAGTCTCCACGGAATACATTGCTCTAAACTGCCTTAATGTGTCCGTGTGCGGCATTCAGTGCCACCATCCCCATGACTATGGGCATAGGCAGTGCCAGCCCCATCCTGGGAGGTGTGGGTCCCACTGGGGCTTTTAATCCACTCGCATTACATGCTGCCTGATGCTGATGCGTTTGGAAAAGCAACAAATAAAGCAGGAAGATTCCTTCTCACTCTATGAGCTGCCAAATGAGGACAAGCCCTGTCTTCTTTCAGCTGCTGTCAGGCAGGGCTCTGTGTGGTAGCAAGCTCCATGGCAGCTGCCCAGGAAGGTTTTTCTTTTGACACACTGTTGGCAGGAGATAAATAATAAGAAGCAGGAATCAGTGCGCTGAGGAAAGAGAACGGTCCCTTGTGGAGGCTCCTCAGCTCTGTGCAAGGGAGCGAGGGCTCCTCCATGGCCTCCAGGAGCACAGCCCTCCTGGGCTCTCCTCCTTCTGCCAGTCCAAAAGAAAATGCCCAACTCCCTCGGAAAGCAGCCCACAGTTGTGCAGCAGTGGTGACATGAGGCCAGGCAGCTCTCAGTGACATGAGGGGTGGGGAGGGCTATCCACATCCCCAACAGTGATGCAAAGGAGGTGCAAAGGTGCAGGGAGGGGGCAGCTGGAGGAACCTGAAGGCACCGCTTGGCGCAGATCCGTTCTTCCCCCATCATGCTGAGAGCAGACAGGGGAAAGGGAAAGAGGGAACAAGCCTCAGTCCAGCATTGCGTCCAGTTGGTCGGCCAGATCATCAAACATATTGCTGATGTCCTCCAGGATGTTCTTGGCCGAGTGCGTGGCCCTGGGGGGGCTGGGGAGGGAAGGGAGAAGTGGTTAGAACACACAGCCTGAAGGCTCAAGGTGCAGATGGGGCAGAGGCAGCCAGGATGGACTGGATCCTCCCAGGCACAGCCGGACCTCAGCGTGCTTGACACAGTGTGCCACAGGCATGTGCTATCTGTGTGCAGGTGGCTACAGCCTGCGCACAACCCTGGGGCTGCCTGGGCACCAGCTGCTGCCTGCAGGGCTGGAGGCCAACCAGTCCTCTGCCTGTCATTCCCAGGGGTCTCACCCCACCATTTTCCTCTCCCCGAAAGCCACCTCACCTCTGCACCTCCTCCATTGTGATCTTCTCAGCTGCCTGCAATGTGGTGATGCTGGTGTGCTCCAGCCGCTGCCGGACCAGGGCAGCCCCTGGGGCAGAGGCCAAGGGCTTTACAAACACCTTGCCACTTGCCTCCAGTGTCAGCAGGCTGGGGCCAGCCAGGGACCCAATCACATCCGGTACCACCTCAGTGGCTGCCCAGGGAGCGACAGTATGGCGGGAAGGTTGCAGGACCTGCTGGTAGATGGTCTTGGGCCCAGAGAACACGAGCTTGGTGGACGCCACCGAAGTGTGCTTGGCAGGGATGTCTGCAAGGGAAAAAGCCTTGTGGCATGCAGTGGCACAGGTCCCCCTCACTGGGCTGGTCAGGAACATCACATGGAGCCAGCTGTGGAAGGAGGGAGCCTCAGGCCCTGCCACAACCCTAGAGACCTCCCCACAAATCCCCATACCTGGAGCAGGCATCCTCAACACAGCAGTGCCGAGCAGTTCTGTGGGGCTGGGGGCTTTGACGGGGGCCGGTGCCTTCTTAATCCCTTTCTCCAGTGACAAGATGCTCTTCTCTATCTCAGCAATCCTGAACTCTACACTGTCATCATCAAAAGCATCTCCAGCCAGTCCAGCCTGCAGTGCTGGACCCTGTGTGGTGGGGCCCACAATGCTTACAGCCTGGGCCTGGGCATACTGGGGTGCAGAGCTGGCCCCCACCTCAGCCTGCCCTGCCATGCTGAATGCCTTTAGCACTGCCTGCAGTGGCTCCCGCTCCTTGAAGCGGGGCCGACGCTTCACTGTGTCTGACTCAGTGAGGTTGAACTCCAGCATGGGCAGCTCCCTGGTGACAGTGGACACAGCCGGCTCCTTCCCATCAGAGCACGGGGAATCAGCAGGCTGGGAGCTGGGCTCTGTGTCCTGCACTGCAGTGTCAGCCTTGGGGTGCCCAGCAGGCTTTGGTCGCTGCTTGATGGTTAAGTTGCCTTCTTCTGCAAAGGGGATGCACTCACTGGAACTGTTCTGGGAGGACGAAGAGACCTCTGGCTTGGCCTCTTCTTCTGTGTCTGAGCAGGCATCCTCCTGCCTGCCCTGCACAGCCTCTGTCATGGGAGTACTGGGCTCACTGCGTGTCCGTCTCCGTGGCTTGCTGCTATCAAAGGGGTCCCGGCCAGAGTCAGGGAGTGCAGTGCTGCTGGGATCACAACTGTTGTGGGACCGATCATCCACAGCAGCCTTGGAGAGAGAGTCCTGAGCCACATGCAGTGGTTTTGGGGCCAGCAGAGGTTTGGGTGGATTCAGCCCTGGTGTTTCCTCCAGTGCGGCCACCAGGCTCCTCACTGTCCTGCTGCAGCCACTGTCCCTGGGGCTGGCACCCGTATCAGCTGCGTCCTGGGGAACAGAAGGCTGTCGCTCAGGGACAGGGGGCTGCTCACTGTCCACTTCAGTGGTGGGAGTGCTGGAAACAGAACTGAGACGCTTGGGAGGTGGCGGTGGGGGGCCCTTGCGCTTGGCACGGATGGCAAAGGACTGGCTGCGGGTCACCTTGGCCTCTGTCTGCAGGCAGGCCCGTGGCATCTGGCTGCGGCCTGGCCGCCGTGTCAGGGTGGCATAGGAGCCCAGTGTGCTGGTGGGCATCCCCTCCTCCTCCTCGTGCTCTCCATCCGACAGTGCATAGCGGTTCAGGCTGTGCGACCGCTTCTTGTTCTTGGAGCCTTCGCCCCCCTTGTGCTGTTCCCCTGTCTGCCAGGCATTTGGGGCTGTGGCAGCCTCAAGCAGCTCAGCAGGGTTGCACTGACCGTGCAGATATGAGAAAGCTTTTGGGGCTGATGTTTGCAGGCTGTTCTTCTGCCCAGAGGAGAAGGAGGGGTAGGAGTGTGCCAAGGTCTTGGGCTGCTCTGCTCCCTGGCTGGAAAGGGCTCTTGGGGATTTCAAGGAGACATGTGGGTACATGAAGACATATGGAGCTGTTGCCTTGCTGGGAGTCTGGGGAGGGGTACTAGGAGTGACCATCAGTGTCCCCACAGGGCCAACACCGTTCTGAGCTGTCAGCCGGGCATACTGATCTGTGCCTTCAGGCAGGTTCCTCTCCTTGAGAGGGCTGCCCCCACTGACATTGGTGAAGCTGTTCAGCCCCTCAGGGGAGGTGAGTTTCCCATAGGGCTCGGGGCTGGGCTGTCTCGGCAGTCTGGCCAGGCCTTCCTTGCTGTGGGGTGGCATGCAGGACTGCCCGCTGCTGCTGCTGCTCTCCCCACTGCCCAGGCTCTCCTGCGAGGGACTGGAGAGGTGCTGGGACAGTATGTTGTCCTGTGAGTGCCCCGAGCCCCGGGACCGTGCCCCGATGCTCTCCTGGCTCTGTGACATTCCCTGGCTGTTTTTGATGCTGAGTGTCTCGTGGCAGCTGTTGGACATGGCTGTCTGGAGCTCATAGCTGAGCTCGCTGTCCTGGAACGTTGTCATTTTGGGTGTGCTTGGGGACTGGCACTCCCCATTCTCCAGTGGCTCAATAGTAACAATGTCCAGGGCACCGGGGACTTTGTGTCTTGTCAGTGTAGCTTCTGCTTGGCTGAGGCTTTTGCGGAGGTCTCTGAGCTTCTTTACAGCCAGCATGATCTTCTTCTGGTGCCCTGGGGGAGAGTTTCAACAGGAAAGGGACATTATATTGGCTCCTTCTCTCCACGGCCTTTGTTTCTTGGCTGAGAACAGCCAAGGTCACACCACCAACCAGGGCAAAGGCCTTCAGGTTATTCAGACCCTGCCCATGGGAGGAGATAAAACAACACCAACCTCCAACCAGCACAGCCTGACTCCAGTATGCCCAGGATAGTCCTTGGGGAGGGCCAGGAACTGCCTTTTGCAGGTGTGTAGGACGTGCCTGCACTGCCCGCCCCATGCGGGGTCAGGACATGGGGACCTGGCCAGGAGACTCAGCTGCCCTGGGCTACCCCTACACGGCAACAAGGACTCACCCAGCTTGTTGATACCAATCTCTTGCAAATCCTCCCATGTCAGGTCTGTGACAATGGTAATGGAGTCATAGCCGTTGTTTACCAATTTTTTGTGGTACTGCGGCAACCCAATGGCACTGAGCCAATCCATCAGGTCAGCCTGTGAAAAGCATGGAAATGCTGCCATGAGCATCAAGGGATGAGCAGTGCCTTCACCCATCTTCTCCCTGCTCCTGTCTGGGAGGCTGCTTTCTTGGGATCTCTCTCTGGCTGCATTAATGCAGGCAGTTTCAGCATTCATTTTCTTATAGCTCCCCCATCCTGTCCTGGGGAAAGGCAGCTCTGAGAAAAGAGGACCAAAGCCGTGGTGCCAGGGACTCACCGGGATATAGTTGGGCAGCCACTCAGCAATACTAAGCTGCCCAATCTCAGTGGAGATCTTCTTCCTGTGGCCTGGTTTGGTCACACCGATGGCCGTCAGGTCCTAACACAAGCAGAGTGGGGCTACAGTTAGCAGCAGCATGAAAAGCATGGAGCAGGGAGCACCTACAGCCAGCTGGGCAAGGGGTGCTAGCCTGCAGGGAAGGACTTGCCTTACCTCTGGTGTCATGCGACTGATGGTGGGGACATCGTAGCCAGCACTGAGGAAGTTGACAGTGTATGACTCCAGCTGGAACTCACTCAGCCAGTTGTAAATGGCTTCTGCATCCTGGGGAGAGGACAAGGCAAAGAGATGCCTGTGACGATGGCTGCAGGGGTTGGTTGGGGCACAACAACAGGACCTCCTTGAGGAAGACCCACTTGTCTCCAGCATCCCCAAAACTCAGTCCCATCTCCCCAGTGCAGCAAGAGCTGGACAGAGAGCCCCAGACATGGCCCTCCCACCCTGCATTCCAGATGCTGACTGGCCCGATTACCTTCCCCTCAAGGAGCTGCTCAGGTCGCAGAAACTGGTGGGAAAAGACCTTGTCTCCAGGGGTGCAACTGCTAGGGGTCTGGTGGCCTGGGGGCCCTGGCACAGAGAACAGGGGAGGGGAGAGAGTTGCACGTGGACTTGGGCAGCATGCAGCCCCAGGGACAGGGCACAGCTGTCCCCAAGGCCCCATGGTGTTGAGACATCCTCACCTGTCGTGGAAGTAATCTGTTCATTGAGTGGCTCTGATCCCAAAAGGTGTTGCTGGAGGTCATCACCAGTGGAGGGCAGCGGCTGAGGGAGAGGAAGAGTGAGCAGAGGAAATAAATCCCTCCAGGAGGGCCTTATCCCTGGGAGCTCTTGCCCCACAGGTGTTTCCCCACAGCAGCAAATACATTTTGGTAAAGGATGCTCAGCTCTGTCAGTCCCTGCTTTTCCAGGAGGTGCAGTGGGTTACAAGGGAAGTGCTGGGCTCCATCATCATCCTGACTCAGTCCAGACTAACTGTGGGGAGCAGCATGGGGACAGCAGGGGTTGGCACCTACCCTGGTGTTCTCGATGATGATGTTGGTGTTTTGCCCGTTGGTGCCCTCGGTGCTCTGTCCACTGCCGGCACTGCGGATGCTGCCAATGCTGCCCTCACTGCCCACGCTGTTCCTGTCTCCTGCTGCTCAGGATAGGAGAGGAGGTTGTCAGCAGCGCCCTGGGACTGGGGCACAAAGGTTCCCATGTGCAACAGCACAATGATAGCAGCAAAATGCAGCCTCCCCCAAGGTCCCTCCAGCCACACATCATGCATTAGTCCCTCCTGGAACACACAGCACAGACAGGGTGACCTGGGCTGGCATGGGACACACAAAAGGCACATGGGAACTCAGGCTGACTGAAGACACTGGAAGGGAAGGAGCTGCTCTATGGTCTCCCCTAAAGTCCCTTTCTCTACAGTTAATTCCTCTCATCTAGCTGCTTCCCTGTGACGATGTAGAAGAAGAGACTATCCCCAAGTTCACCGTGCAGGCAGGACTGGGGGCAGAGGAAGGTCCCCAGTCGTTCTCCCTCCCCAGCTGCATCCCTGACCTGAGCTGTCAGGGCCTGGGGCCGTCCAGGTTAGGGTGAGGTGGCCATAAGATGCTGGGGTGCCTGGGGCTGCCTGCTGCGGACACTCGTCAGGGAGGTGCTGCAGCCGTGGAGGGCTGCAGTCAGGCAGTGCCGTGAGGGCCCCAGAGTGAGCAGTGGGGTGCTGGTGCGTGGGCGCCATGCGGGGGAGGATCATGCCTGCATTCAAAGACAAAACATGCATGGTCAGAGTTTGTGTAGGAGACAGCAAGGGGGCACATCTGAGTCTCAAACCCCAAATTTCTACCCCACCAGTCACACATGCTCCTGTGTCCACCAGAATCCTTTCTTTTCCTGCCACCTACCTAGCCAGGGCTGCAGGGACCTGTCTATGGGAGGTTCTGGGAAGGGTGAGATGGTTTCACACAGGAGACAACACACCCAGGATGGTCACTGACCTATTCGCTTGCTGATGACTTCGGCAATGGAGGGGGGGAAGTACCCAACGCGATCGGTGCTTTTCTGAATGTCATGGATGTGCCCCTTCCATCGCCCATCTGGATGCTGCTCCAGGACCTGATGTAGGGAGAGGAGGACAGGGCTGGTACTGTGGGCAGTGGTAGAGATGGGGGATAGGGAGCAGAGAGCAGCCTCACCGTAATGATGTCTCCTGCCCGGACATTGAGAGCAGTTGGGTCATGGAGGTTCCAAAAATCCTTCAAAGCTCGGACCTTCAGGATTCCTGATGCCTCTGAACACAAGGGACGGAGGAACAAAGGAAGGTGTCAGAGCACAGCAGGGCAAGGGAATGGTTTGGGAAAAGCAGGAGGAGACAACAAAGAGCCAAGAGAGGAGAGAACATTAATACTGCAGGTAGGACTTGTTTGGGGGGTGGGATCACCTACAAGGAGAATGGGAGCACATGTGATGGGACTGAGCTGCTGACACTTGCACCCAGGCTAGTTTAAGGCTACTGGGAGGGTGAGAGCATCAGGCAAGTTTCATTAGGAAGAAGCTCCTCTCAGTGCCAGGCAGAGCATGGCTGCAGGCAGGTCCTATCTCACCTCTCAGCAGCTGCTTGATGTCTTTGCTGGCATGTGAGGTGGTAAACTGGTTGACAATGTCCAGTGCTGTCTGGTTGTAGGTGTTCCTGATGTTCACGTCAACACCACCCTGCCCAAGGAGGGACACAACTAGTGCCAGAGTCTGCAGCAGCAGCCACCTGGCAGGGGATGGGGGGAGGGAGGGGATGAGAGGGAGGAGGTGGCCAAGCCTCATGGGTTTGTCCCCTAGTTCAGTCCTGTCCCCATGATGCTCACCTCCAGCAGCAACCGCACCACCTCTGTTTTGCCATAGAGCGCGGCCTCGTGCAAGGCTGTGCCCGTCTTTGTCTGCTTATTGATCTCAATCCCAGCCTTCAGCAGCTGCCTGGTAGCAAGGAGGTAAAGGCATGAACAGGAGGACACAGGCACAGGGGCCAGGGAATCGGCTGCTTTGCAATGGGAAGGGGACAACCCTCTGCACTGCTGAGGCTTTGGGAATGAGGCACCAATGCCTGTAACAGGGACGTGAATTTAGGAGGATGCAAGACTGAAGTCATGATGGTTTTTGGCATTGAGCAGTGACAGGGCTGCGTGGGTGTTACCTGATGATCTCCTTGTGCCCATTCTTGGCTGCCAGGTGCAGCGGGGTGGTGTAGTTGGGGTCGGTCACATCTTTGGACTGTCCCTCCAGGAGGGCAACGCACAGATGGCTGTTCAGCAGCAGCTGGGCCACCTGCATAGGTACAGGGTGAGCAGTGGGGTGCAGGTGACCCAGACACAACAAGGCACTTGCACTTGCTGTCTTCAGGGCTGGCTCTGTGCTCCTTATCCCATCACTTCCATCAGTCCCATAGCCTTAGGGCTTGGCTGTGCCTGGACAGAGCTTGGCTGCTACCATTCTATCGTGAGGGGCTGCAGAAGGTCACCACAGCCAGAAACAGTTCTCCCATAATCAGGCTTTTCAGACCAAGCCCTAAAAAACTCATCTCCCCAAGCCTGGAGTGACTCTCAGCATCTCAAGGCAATCCAGAGGCACAGAGGAGTTATTTTTACTGCCCTGTTTATAGCTGCAGATATTATAGATACTCCAAAAATGGAAATATCTCCATGTACCCCTCCCTGGTGGGGCATGGGACAGTCTGGCTGGCCACACGCCAGCCCAACCCCACCATGTTGGCTCAGCTGGGCTCTCCTGAGTCATAGGGGGTCTCTGTCCACACAAGCTGAGCTGGGACTTCAAGCAGCTGAATGGAGCTGGGCCCTCGAGGCTAGTGCAGATCAGCAGGCTCAACTTGTCCTTAAACGGGAGCAAAGCCAGGATGGGTGGGGGGAAGTTGTGGGCTCTCAGAAACAAGGACACTCAGGTTGTCTGTCAGCCTGCTGCTGCCTTCCTGTGAGGCTGAGAGCAAAAGCCGCAGCTTGAGGCTTCAGGACCTGGTGTTGCCTAGCCACAAGAAGAGGTGGGTGCTGCTTGCCAGGCTGTGGAGTTCATGGCAGAGTGCTCACCTTCAGCCGCCCAAACTCGCAGGCCAAGTCCAGGGGGGTTTTCTTCGCCTTGTTGATGAGGCAGGGGTTGGACTGGTGCTGCAGAAGCATCTCCGACTACAGGGGAGCAATGTGGGGGCTCAGCATCATCCTGCTCCTGCGTCACCCCCACCCACAAGGACAGATCCAGCTGAGGTATGTGGCCATCGCTGGCCCCAACTCCCACTTACCACCTCGTAGTGGCCATACTGCGCTGAAAGGTGCAGTGGGATCTGCCCATCCAGTGAGGCCATGTTGACAGAGGCAGCAGCACGCAGCAGCACTCGCACCGGCTCCACACGCCCCTGCCAGGCCGCATAGTGCAGGGGGCGCATCCCTGGGGGCAAATGGGGCTCAGCAGGGCAGAGGGCAGTTCAGTGTCTGGTATGGCTCAGAGGACTGGGCTGGCTGCCGTGGGGCCAAAACATGAGGTCACCCCTTACCGTTGCTGTCCTTGATGTCCACAGTGGCCTGTGCCTCCAGCAGCAGTGAGATGAGGTCCAGGCTGCCACCCAAGGCCGCATGATGCAGTGCTGAGAACCTACAGTGCAAGGCAGGGCTCAGATCCTCCCTTGTTGTTACGATAGCCCTGCTTTGCACAGGGACAATGCCTGAGGGTTGGGACGGTCACTAGGTAGCTCAGGGCTATGACCCTCTTGACTGCTCCAAACACAGCTCAGCATCAGACAATGCCTCAGTTTCCCCATATCAAAGTGGAGGTAAATGCGCCTGTGCTGCTCCTGTTCTGTCCTTCTGCCCATGCCAGCAGTGATGCTACGAGCCCATGGCACAGCAGGGAAGGCTGTCGGCAACTAACGTGCTCTGTGTCTCAGGGCTGTCAAAAGGGTCTGTTTGCCCAGCATTCTCCCGCTGTGCTGTCACCTGCAAAGCCACTGCCAAAAAAAGGGGTCCTTACACCACTGAGGGAGGTTTGAATGGCGCAGCAGCATCTCAGCCTAACATCCCTGGGTTTCTGGGCAACACAGGTGGGATGTGCTGACCACAGCACAGGCCTGCTTCCTCCTCCAGCAGAGACACACTGAAACCTCCACTCCAAAACAAGGGTATGGATGAGAGGAAATCCCCCTGGCCATCCCTGCAGGGGCTTTTTATAAATCAAGCACCACATGTGGTCCTTCAACAGACCCTTTATGTACCAGTAGCCCTCCTGGAGCTGCCTGAACATGAGCCCTGTGCCTTATCAGAATCGGATCTACTTCTATTACTTTTTTTTTTTTTCCTGTTAAGCTCCATCTGTATACTGTTATTTTAAGATGGCCACCCTGCGCATTTCCAACCCCCTGTTGGCCTGCTAGCACTGACACCTCCTCCTACAGAGTCCTCAAAAAGAAAACACACAGAAATTAGGTACAACAATACTTAAACCAATGCTAATAATTTACGGGTCAGAGTTAATTCAATAAGAATAACGTGCTTATTTATTTTATGGGTGTCTGTGGTTACCTGAACTCTCAGAACCCAGCTTATTAAGTGCTTGGATTTTGGAAGTGATGAGCTGCACAAATATTCTGCGGTCACTTAGCAACCACATCTTTTCTTTCTTTAACTCCCCTATATACAGGAATTTTGCTCTTGGGATATTAAACATCCACACAAGCACAAGCATGTGCTGTGGCAGGCTGGACGGTGCTCCTCAGTGTGCTACCCAACACTCAGGACACTACATTTCAGCTCCAGTCCTATAGAAGGGGATGCAGAAGAGCTCAGATCCATGCAGGTTTTTGTCTGCCACTGTAGGGCTTGCACTGGCTCCATAAAGTAGCACTGTCTTGAGATACTGTTGTGTTTTCAAGGCTCAGCAGTTGGCTTTGACAAGTTCACAGTACCCACACAGAAGCAAGAGGACATTGAGGAGAGCTGCCCCAAGCAAACCCTTCCCCTCCTCTCTGGAAGTGCTGAGGCAACCAGCAGCCTCATGGGGCAGGGAGCACTCACCCATCTGCATCCTGGTAGTTCACATTCAGGCGCTTGGCAGATCCCAGGAGCTCTGCAGAAACAAGAGATGAAAGTCAAGGTGAGAGGCAGAACCCCTGCAGCTGAACAGGACACCTCCCAGAACCCACATCCCACGACAAACTCACCTCCCAGCATGCAGACCACTGCCTGCCCCATCCCCGTGACGTCTCCCGTCTTGCTCCACATCCACCTCCACAGTTCACCTTCATGAACCCTCCCTCCACCGTGCTGAAGCCACTCTAGCTCAGAGCTGTTCCCCTCTGTCCTTCATGCCCTGTCCTTCTCTGTGCACCACGAGGGCCCTGGGATGGGTCGGACCCTGCAGCGCCTAACACTCAGTGTGGGATAGTGCTTCCCTCCCCTTTATAAGCAGCGGTGCCCAGAAGTGCTGAGCAGGACCATTTCACCCCCCACTCACTGTCGCTGCCTGCCAAGACCAGGCCCAGAGCCCACACAAATGGCATTTTTATGGTACAGTCAGAGGCTGAAGCCTCTGGCCATGAATGCCAGGATTGTGCCACCTCAGCCATCCAACCCCCTGCCCGTCCCTCCCTCCTCTTCAAGGCTACAGAGCAGCAGAGGATGCTCACCCCACCCTGGTCCCAGCATGTGCCCCAGCTCCCCACTCCTTCCAGCAATTAATTCAAATGAATTCCTTCCTCCCACACAGAGAGGACCTTGTATTCTCCATCGAGGGGCTGACAGAGGATTAACATCTCTGGAATTCATGTGCTAAGTAAAACGGGAAAGAAAGGGAAAGGTATGCAGGGCGCAAGAAATGAGGCCACTCCTCTGCCTTTCCAGATGAGCCGAGTTTAAATGCTTTAAAGATTTCTGCACTGTTCCCTATGAAAAATCCAAGTCTGACAACTGGGCTTCAGCTTGGGATGAAATGAGATGGGGTTCTAGGGAAGGAGCCTCCTTCCTTGCAGCCAAGCAGGCCAGGAGATGTGCAGCTCCTCTGCCAGAAACCAGGGCTGAAAAGGGGAAGGCACGTTCGTCATCCAAATGTACAATTAAAAGGAAGCCAAGTAATGGTGCATGCATTCCTGCCGCTTGGAATGTTCTGTAAACAGCCTAATTAATCACAGAGACTAGAAAAGACCTCCAAGACCATCCAGTCCCCCCATCTACCACCACTATTTCCCCACTAAATCACGTCCCTTAGTACCACACTTAGAAGTTTCTTGAAGACCTCCAGCGATGGTGACCCAACCCCCTCCCTGGGCAGCCTGTTCCAGCACCTGACCACTCCTTCGGAGAAGTAAGTTTTATACATGAAGATGCTAATTGGTTCTATTCTGACCAAATGTGGCATTATCTTAGGTTGTGCTATTTTTGTGGACTTATTTCTAAGATAACCAGTTTATTCTATGTAAGCCTTTGTTCATTACACATAAATGAACGGGCTTTGAGTAGCTGCTGCTGAGGGACTTGTGACTACTTGCCACAACTGAGATTAGGATAGGATCTTCATCATCAGCCAAGCAGCTACTCTGCAGATCTGCAGAGCCCCTGCAAAGAGATCCTTACTGTGCCCATGGGCAGGAGCTCCAGAGCTGAACTGGGTGGGCAGTGCTGAAAGAGAGGAATGAATGGAGATGCCCACTGAGCACAAGCATACCTGAAACAGGCAGAAACCCTGACGAGACTTTGCACAGGCAAAGAGCAGAGCAGAGTGATGGATATCAGCCAGGGGAGTGAAATGTATGTAACACAGCAAGGCAGCCTCTGCCAGCCCCATCCCATCTCCCCTGTCCAAAACTGCACATACGGCACATGGGGGCCAGTCAAAGCAATCCCGAAAAAACAATCTGCCCAGTGTGGGGATAGGGTGAAACACATCAGGACCAACCCAACCATGACATTGCCGTGTGGCAGCTGGATCCCTCCCAGGTGCATCAACACCTCCTCTGGGACTACACCGGGGCTGGAGTATCCACAGGCCTAGCCAACATGCTGTTGGGCACTTGCTCACCTCCATGAAGGATTCATCTGGACCAAGGCCACCAAAGCAGAGAACTGACACTGAAACGCAGAAAGCCCTGCTGGGGAGAATTTCAGGGAAAAGCACTGCTTTGCACTTCCCAAAGCTTAACTCTAGACACATCCTCCATGCTCAGTCCCATGCTCCTCCTGGGGATCCTGCTGACCCCATTCTACACCCTATGCACTCACCTGCTCCTTCCCAGACAGGATGAGGCTTGGCAGCACTGACCAGGGCTGAGCAAGGCCTCGAGGGAAGGCAGCAAACTTCTGTGCAGACTCTTGCTGCCAGGCATCAGTCAGGAAACATCTCCAGAGAGCTCCAGCAAATTGCTTACGCATGCAAGGCCCACATGATCCACAGGATGTGGCCATGGCAAAGGCTCCACTCTGATATGGTCCCACAACCCTCACAGCTGATCACTCCACTCCAGATGAGGGAATGTGTTGCTTCTCAGACTTTTGGACACCTGGTCATAGCAGTTTCCAGCCCCACATCAGTGGTGGGGAGGGAGCTGGCTCTAAGGCACTTGGTAGGGGGAGCTGGGATTGTATGTCCCCATAAATGTGTTGCAGAGCAGCTCACCAGCAGCTCACCCATGCAGCATACTACTGTCCCATGCCTCAGTTTCCCCATGGGACTGGACTGCCTCCATTCCATGGGATTGCACTGTATGAGATGGGGACATCCAAGAGGGCAGTCTGCAAGGGTGGGTACCTCACAGCACCACAGTCAGCCAGCATGGGACACTTGCCCAGTACTAGCTATGTGGAGTCAGACTTGCTCTTGCCCAGCCCCCTGTGCCAGCACACTGGGCTCCATGAGTCACTCATACCTTTCACCTTACCCCTGCAAGGGACACCTGCTGTCCCCTCAAGCACCATGGTGGAGATGGACAGGGTCCCTCTGGAGCACTGAACCATTTGTTGGTTGCTTGCAGGGAAGGAGAGACTCACCTTGCTTGGGTTCGGCTGGGGATCAGGATAGATCTTGTATCCCTCAAGGAAACGTGACATAAAGAGGTGACATCCACCTATCTCTCCTCTGCAGAAATGATCCCCTTCCTGCCATCCCTCCATCCACAGGCATGTCTGCCATGGTCACCCACACCCAGCTCCTCCCAGCACAGCTGCTTAGCACAAACCTGCTATTTAAAGTGCTGTTTTCCAACAGTTTAGGAAGGGATTTGCCCACTTTGACAGGAAAGGAACTCGACCACAGAGACATGAAGAAACTCAGTCAAAGCCATCCAGCAAGCTTGGTACAGAGGCTGTGTGAGGGCAAAGCCTCCCAATCCCATAGACACCAACCTGCATCCCAAACACTGAGCCCAGCTCTGAATTCAGCTCCCCTGGCAGGAAGAAGCCCCTCAGTTGACCCTGTGGATGGGAGAAGCCATCCAAACCCAGGTGTAAGATGCACCAGAGCCAGCCCTGCAGGCTGCACAGAACCCAGTACAAACATGCACTGCTCCCATTTTCAACCCCCGATCTAGGTGGAATAAGCCCCCTGGGCACCCTTGTGCTAAGGCAGCACTGAAGGAGCTGATGTCCCTTTTCTGGGCAGACAGCAGAGGTCCAAAGTTTCTGCCTTCCTCTATGGTTTGCTATGGGGGACCCATAGTTACTGATAGGCAAAAGCAGGTGTGTGGGAGCACAGCAGCAGGATCACGGTGTCACCTGGGAGACTTCTTCCTTATTTGGTATTTCACAGGGAAAACCCAACAATTAGTATTTTAAAGAGGTCGGAAACAGCAGGAGCAGCACCCCCACAGCCATCTGCAGGGACCCCTGGCCAGGCCCCCAGTTTCCCCCTTGCTCTTCCCCCCCAAGCAAAGCAGGAAAAAAACAAGCAGCTTGTTCAAAGCAAACACTCCCAGAACAATGAAAGGAAAAAAGCAAAGTCAGAAGCCCTGTCCCCATCTGTGCAGTTGAGAAGGTGGAGCTCTTGCCTCTCTACTCCCAAGATTTCATGGTCTCAGAGGAGATGAATGGGGCCAGCACCAAGGAGAGGAAGCAATGAAAAAGAATCCCTTCGGAAAGAAAGACGTGTCTGGAGTCACCCGCTTCCTTGCAGGAGCAAATCACATCCTCCTGCTGCATGTTTCAGGACCCAGAAAGCCTTCAGTAAGATGAAGGGTTTCACTCAATCTCCTTCTGCTACCCTGGGGTTTGCACCAGTGCATGACCATTCCCCCTGAGCATCAAGGTGCCCAAAGCCCCATGGCTGAGCTCTAATGTGCTGCAGCCAAGTGGGAGCTCCCCTTCTCATGAAGCTGAAATCTGCACTCCACATCCCCCAGCCCATCAGGCTAGAAACATCTGCTAAAGACTTTGGGTGGGGGAAGCCAGGCAGCTCATTCAGAGATATGGAGGCTCCTTTCCCAGCTGGCTGGAGAAACACATTACCAGGAAGTGAAGTCACAGTCCCGGCTGGGATCTTGCTATTTTGCTCTGCAGGATGTGAATTCAGAGGAGCTGTATTTGCAGAGGGAAGAGGTGGAGCCTTTTCCATTTCCCTCATCCTTCCGAAAGGACAGTACACCTTCTGCAGCAGGAAGAGATGGGGCGATAGCAGGGGGGGGAGCAGCCAAGTGTGGCTTCTGCAGCTGCCCTAGATAGAGGTGAGCACCACCTGTGCCAGAGGTGACACACTGGAAACGCCATGGGGCTGAGGTCACTTATGGGGCTGCAGGATGCAGGCACCAGCAAAATATTTACTTCTTCATTAACAATGTGCTTTGGCTCCTGTTCAACTGGTCCAGTAGGAACTCTGTTGGAAGTCGGGGAAAGAACTGTTAGTCCTCCTGCGTGCCCAGGCAAAGGGGCTGCAGCCACACCTGCAGCTTTTTCAATAATGTGATGCCAAGTAAATGATAAATTGTAATCTGTGGAGAACGCTGAACTGATCATTGAGGACAGAAATAATACAAAGGGCCTTAAAGAGATCAGGAACACAGCAGGGAACAAACTGAGGCACATTCAACTTGGGAAAATTACGAAGTATAGCATCAAGGGAAAAATAATCTGACAGGCAGACGTTCAATGGGAAGAAGAAAGGGTGGAAGCAGGACGTGGGGGACCCTGCAAGCAATGCGCTTGTGTGCACAAAGGGAGCCAGAGCAAGGAGGACAACACCAATAATAGCACCAGGCAGTCCTGCATGGGGCAACCTCCTTCTTGGGGTGCCTCCAAGTGCCTTGTCCAGGGCTACTGCACGCCCATGGCCACAAACCCCTTGGGCTTGGTGCCAGACACACGAGGCAAGTGCCAGGAGCAGCAGCTGAAGGGCTTGCCCTGTACAGGAGGATTAAGGCAGGTCAGTGAGTCTGGATTTGCTGAGTAACAGTTAATTAGGGAGGGTGGGCAGGGACACAGCAAACCACCTATACCTGGCAGGCTTTGACACTCCAAAGGAGCACATACTATTTCACGGTTCTAATGACAGCCCCAGATAAAATATAGAGCAGCCAAGAGTGGCCAACAAAAACCTGTAAATTCAAGGGATTGAAGCAAGGATTCAGACCTATAGCCACAGTAAACTGTGCAACTGCTGGGGATAGCAGGGCCAGGCTGAGGCTGCCTAAGGTGCTCTGTCCCCATCTGTCCCAGTTCAGAACCCACAGAGACTCTGCTGTCTCCTGTACATCGCAGCTGGCATTAGGGACTTGCTCTGGCCAGTAGAGCCGGTCCTCAAAGCATGCAGCAGTGGCTGGAAATCCTGTAACTTCCTCACCCTTTGGCCCCAGGGAAATGGCCGTGTGCCTGGAGCAGGAGCTGCCAGAGTAGATGGAGCAGCTGTCCCCACCCTGGATGTATTCTAATCTAGGCAAGGCACACACAGGATGGGAGGGGAGGAACCAGGAGATGAAGCCATTCACTCAAGGTCACCCAGAAGGGCCGTGGGTTAAGTCACCACTCTGAATCAAGGCTCTGCCCCAGCACTGTAGTGATCTCAAACTGAATTTTCTCCTTCTGTCAGCTCCTCCCCCACAGTTAATGAACTGTCCTCAGCTGAGAACTGCAGAACTCCAAACTGCAGCTCCCAGTTCATGGCTATGCAGATGGGGTTTGAAGTCACAGGTGTTTAAAAATACCTGGCAGATGCCTTTTCTAAACTCTGACCTGTGAGCAGGTGCTGCTGCCAGCCAGCCCCACTCATGAGCATGCTGGCAGTTCCCCTGGGATGCAGCCTTGGTTGGGCAGAGAATGAGGAGGACAGCAGACACTTTCAGGGGATCAGTTTTCCGTCTTTACGAGACAAAGATTCCCTCTCCCAGGGTGGATGCTACCTCTCCAGTGTGGCCAAGTCCAAAAAAGAGGCCCTCTGCTTCCCACAGACACCTTAAAGCACACAGGCAGAACACCACAGATATGGTTTGAGTCACAACCTGACCTGAGCAGCTCCAGCAAACCTTTTTCTTCCCTCCTGGGCAGAGCTGACACATGGCTCCAGCTCCCACCACACCCCAGGATGTCAGATGAGCAACACTCAGCCCTAGCTCCTGCAAGTGTCAGTGCTGCAGCTGTTGATGGCATCTATGTTGGGACAGAGCAATGGGATCTTAAGAAACAGCGGCAGTTCCACATTCCCGTGCAGTGGGGACAATATGGATTGGTAGGGATCCCTCTGCAAACCTCATCTCAGACAATGGAAAGGGCAAGTCAGGAAAGACTTGGGTACAGGGGACACCTATCTCTCCTTGCTGTCCCATCCCCTTGTGCCAGGTCACAGCAGGAAGGAGAAAGGACAAATCTGTTCCTGCTGGCCTGGGCAGAGCTTCTCCCATCTGAAATGAGCAGCCTGAGAGAAGGACCCCTCTTTTGCTCTCCTTATCCCTGCCAGAGAACAGGTAAGATAGCTGCTTCACTGTGTCACAGGGCTGCGGTGCCTACACCAAGCTGCAGGTCTCCAGATGCCAGATGTTTTGGGACAGGCATCTTGCCGTCCCCATGACGGAACAGTAACATACATCAGGGGCACTGCATTCACCCTGCCGTGGGCCTCAGCGGCTGCTGAGTTATTCTGGGCCCCGCATTCCTGATCCCCTGTACCACAGCTGCTCAGGGGCCGTGGGTTCCTCACATTGCCCAGCCCAGGTTTGTGGCCCCATGGCTGTTCCAGAGACTGCTGGCAGATGCTCAGAACCAGGTGGGGACAAGGAAAACACAGAGCAGCCCTGTCTCCCACTACGTACTGCGTAAGGGCCAACCTACAGCAGGATAAAGGACCGTCCCCTCAGTTCCATCACCCTCCCTTGGTGCTTCCCACAACCCAACACAACTACACAGTGCTGGGCCACAAGCCAAGGCCTGCCTAGTCCCTGGACCCCTGCCGGGAACCTGATCTGTTTATGCCTTCTCAGTACACCGGGTGCGTGTTGGGAACGGCCCTGGCAAGCCCGAGTTGGCAGCAAAGGCAGGACTTGGGAGCTGAGCACAGAAACCCCACCTGCTGCCTCGCAGCATCCCCCAGAGGGAGTGGTAAGGAGAAAGAAGGAGTATGAAGGGGGTAAAAGGGTCACAACATCTCATTTTCATGGGAAATGGCACATCGAACCAGCGCACCCTCCTCACCATAGGGCTTACATGCACTCTAGCCAGGAAAACATCCAGGGTTGCATTCAGCATGAATCCAGCCACAAAAAGCCACTGGGGTTCACAGCAGGGTGCAGTGGTATGGCACAGAGCCATAACTTGCAGGGGGGCAGAGCTGGAAACCCCCACCCACGCCAAGCTCACATGCACTCCAGCATACTGCTAAATATAACCATAGGGACAGATGCCACATTGGGGAGCACTGCCTCAGGGGAATGCAAGAGGTAGCAGGGTTCCTCCCTGGGGCTGGGCAAGTCTGGGGACCCCTCAAAGGAGTCCAGATGCAGCTTAGAATTGCATGGCCACATCTCACCAGCCTCAGTTAAGGCAAGTGAACCGCACACTCCTTGAACCTTCAGAGGAGGATGAAAATGCCAGAGTAGCACAGCCGCAGGGATGTCCCTATGATCACTCTGCCAGGGGGTTGAGCCACATTCCTGTGCCACAGAGCTAGGCTGCAAGTAAGGACAGTGTCACCACACCTCCTTGCGTGGCCAGAGCTCAGTCCTGCTCTAGGACATGGCTTGGCTAACAAGGAAACATCTGGGGCAGCTCAGATCCCTACCGGCTGCTGGGACGCTCCTGACTTCCCAGTTCCCCACTGCCTCTTCCATTACAAGGGGGTACATTTCCCTTTTTTTAAAACTGACAGAATAACTGGAAGCTTAACTGAGGAAGACAGGAGCAGCTCTTCCCATCACACCAGTCCTAACAAAAATCAAACCTGAGGTATTTTAGGCCAACCAGAGTACCCCGGGCTTGTTCCCAGAGCAATCCCCACTGCCTTACACTGCTGGCTGAGCACAATGTACCCCCTTCAAAGGCAGCCATTAGGCATTGCAGAGGACTCGACCCAGAGGCAGCCGAGGCAAGCGGTGCTCACGTGGTCTTACTACAGCACGGTGTGCTCCAGCCCGTGCCAATTGGGGTGGCAGTTGGGAGGCCCTGAAGAGGGGGAAGATGTCTAGTGGTTTCCCAGTCCATGCTCTCCCTAGGGGTGCTTTACCCAATTCTGCCCAAGCCTGAAAACACTCTTATCTACACCCGCCCTTGCCAAAGGACAAGACTAAGACCTAAGCTGGGCTGCTGGAGGGGAGAAGGGAAAGAGAACAAGGACAGGAGCCAGGGGAGACCTTGAAACCGATGCTCCAAGGGGAGAAGACACACCTGCAAAATGGAGAGCTCAAGCCACCCCATGCTATCCTTGCTGCCAGCATACACATGGCCACCTCCTCACAGGTCACGAAGGTCTGTACTGCAGTCCCTGCACACAGAGGCAAGTGTGTTATGCAACCGCCATCACCAGCAGTGCTCATGGTGAAGGGCAGTATTATGAAATCCCAGGTGATTTCACAGCTCATAGCACAGCCACCAGCAGGGTTTGCTCATGCTGACTGCCCCTGAGCACAGCAATGGGAACACGTGCTGCTTTCCCACATTTGGCTGGGGCCTCGTGGGGAAGCTGCGCCAGCACTGGCAGGGCTCTGCGGAAGCACACCCAGACATGTTACACCAGGCCTGGGAAGCTGCAGGAGCCATGTATCTGCCATGCATGCAGGTTTGCCCTGCTCCCTTATCTCGCCACTGAAGCAGTGCTGATTTGCTGCTCCAGCCTCCCTCTCCCTCAGACTGCAAACAGCTTGTGGCAACCATGCATCCACCCTGCACACGGAGTGCTGCAGCCCTGGGCATTTCACAGGAGTGAGGGACGGGCGAGGACATCAGGCCCCTCCCCAGCAGGGTAAAGATCACTTCAAGCAGAGCCATTTCCAAGCAGGCTGGGCATCTCCAGACAGGTCTGTGACTCATCGGGACACCTTGGTGAATCCAGACAATGTTGCAGCCCAAGGTTCATGCAGATCCTTGCCTCTCCAGCCAGGGTGTGATTCTGGAGGAATCTGAGGCACGATGTGGGGGAAGCAGCAAACTCGCAGCTCCCACCCTTCAGCTCCCTACCCCCTGCCTGCTGCAGGAGCCAGAAAAGGTGGTTTATTGTTATTTAGTTTATGCCCTTTCATACTTCTTCACCAAAGCAGCGTTTTGCCAGTGGCAGCCCCAAGACTGGCATACGGCCAGGCCAGCCAAAGCGCTTTTAAAAACAAAGCAGGGAGCGTGCATGCACACACACACACACGCACAGCACCAAGCACCTCTTTAACTCTTCCTGGCCTTCCCAGGATGCTACCACAAACTCCCAGCCAGCTGGCAACCATCTTCCCCAAGAGATGCTGTCAATTGGTGCTGAAGTTCTCCTTGTCCTGGAGAGAAAAGGTCCCACCCTCAGCCCAGGAGAGGTGACAGGAAGAAAGCATGGTTCAGTCCATGGGGACAGTCTTGCCCTTGCTCCAAAGGTGCCAATGCCCATGGTGCAGAATACACTTTGGGTGGCTTTTCTAGGTTGCAGACTGAGATCTTCAGCCTCGCAAGGAGGACATCAGAGCTTTTAATCCAGAAGCAGCTTCCCTCTGGGTGGCAGAAAGCCAGCAGTCCAAGCACATATGGGGCAATGTCCAAGCACGTGGCAGAGGGTGAGGTGTGTACGAGAGGTGGCTCCCAACATGCACCAGCCTTGTGCAGTGCTTGGGCATTGCCAAGTCTTGTCCCCACTGCTCCGTGCTAGCAAAGAAGAGCAATCACCAGGACAGCCTGCTCCCTTCCAGTACCATGGGCAGACTGGGGAGGCTCGAATGCTCCTGTTAGAAGAGGACAGTGCAGAGTTTGCTGCTACTCAGATTAACTCTATCCACTATGTGTCACCTCCTTGCAGGGATCCCTCTGCCCCACAGCATGTCTCAGTGTAGCAAACACAGGATGGGACACAAGTGCCAGCGATGTCCTTGCCATGTCTCCTGCCCTACTCTGGGGAGCACTGTCTCCATTACAGCCTGCACTCCTCCAGCAGCCAGGCACATACTGTCCGGGGCTGCTAAGGGCTTCCCTGATTGGCTGTTTTGAAGCTATTAACATCCAAATCATGCCACACTTCTGAGACAAGCAGCTGAAACAGCCTCTGCAACTCTCGTAAGATGGGAGCAGAGCCCCAAGTCCAGGGCTGAGTGGTAGAAATCCCTCTCCTGCTCTGAACCTCAGCTTCCCGCATGCTGTGCTTGGGATTGCTCTGAGCCTGCTTCCGATTTCCAGAAGAGATGGGCCAGTCCCCAGGCTGCACAAAGGTGAAGGCAAGCAGTGCCCCAGAGCAGCTCTCTGCACATCCCTTAGAGATAATTCCCCACACTTAATACTTTTTCTTCTTCCTGCTATTTCACTCATGAAGGAAGAAAAATAGCACTAAGTGGCACAGGCTGCAGCAAGGTGCTGAAGATTGCAAAAGCACTTTCAAAGGATGAGGACAGATATACATACCCAGAACGAGGGTGATACAGACCTGTGAATATGGGATGCAGAGAGGGGCAAGATGACAGGGCTATCTCCACTAGTCTGGGTGCTGCATCTTCTGTCTGCCATCCACCTCTGCAACACCGTTTGCTGGTGGCTTATCTCCTGGGCTTGGCACAGTGATGCTTTCCCAGACTCTGGGCCCCATACAGGACCAGCAGTGGCCCCTTTTCAAAAGCAACAACTGTGAGAGGCCAGCTTTGAAAGCCAATCGCATGCTCACTACTTTTGCTGCTGCTGCCTGTGTAGTGCTCTTTCTTCCCCATGAGAGAAAATAGAAAGGGCTAAAACCCACAGCTGAGCTGGGACAGCCAAGATCTGTGATAGTGAAGGAAAAGAAGGTGAAGAAAAAAAAAAAAACAACAACAAACCACTGACCACACAGCAGGCTGGTACATGACTGCTGGAGAAGACTCCCCTAGGAGAGACCAGGAGCTGTGGGATGAGGAAAGAAACCCTCCTGTGCCATGCAGCTGCAGTCTTGCCACCATCTATGAAGCAGGAAGGCAGACATGCTTGCAGGAACCTTTGAAGCCTCCTTCTCCCCCTCCCACCCACTGTGGGCTGGCTGGAAGCACGTTTCAGCAGGCTGCAGGCAGTGAGCTTCCCAGTGAAGGGTCACCGCCAGGCACAGTGCCTCTCCTCGCTCTGGGCTGGCTCTCGATGGGATGCAGAGCTTAGCCTGGTTCAGCAGCACTCTGTGGCATCATTCACAGTGGCCCCAGAGCATGCTGAAAGCTTTCCAAGCTTGCTTGCAGCTGGTCCGGCCCATCAGATCTACAGCACACAGGAACAGGAAGAAAGGACCATGCCAAGGATGCTTAGGAACTTATCCCAGAAACCCAGGCTTTGAGGAACATGGTGAGGGCTGCATGCAGGCTTAATGGCTGAGCTGGATCCAGCAGGCTGTGATGTTCAGTGCAGAATGACAACAGGAAAGTCACCCAGCTGTCCATTTTGCCACCACCAGCTGGGTATGGCAGAGCCTGAAATGATAATGATGCTGCCCAATGCAGGCTCCTGCTCTTCCCTGCAACCACCCAAAGCTCCCTCCAGAGCAGCCACAAACAGGACAGTCCTCCCTGCAGGACACCATGATGGGGATGGTGATCTGGGCTCATTGGCTGGGGCATAGGCAGATCCACATGATCACAAAGTAACTCCCGGATTGGCAAAAGCAGTGACTTTCTCCCCCACAACCATCGGAACTGCAGCCATTGAGACAAGGAGAAAGTCCTGCTGGACTCAGAGGGAGGGCAGTTGTCTCTGCTGAGAGTGGGGACACCAAGCACCAGTGGCAAAGGCTAACAAATAGCAGGAGAAATATTAAGTTCACGCTTTGGAGCTTAAGCTGATACAGCTACTAGAGATTAGGAGAAAATTTAAGGGGGAGGGAGCAAATTATCCTACATCTGCCTGCTGCACACTTACAGCCAGCAGAGCCCACTCAGCATCACCCCTCTCCTCAGCCAGACAGGCGACAGCAGCATCTGAGGGCTGGCACTGGGAAAAAATAAAAATAAAAAAAAAATCACTGTGTCCCATGCTGCCATCAGTGAGAGGCACCAAGCTAGGAATGGGGATAAAGCCAAGGCCTCCCACCAGGAGCTTTACTTGCATTTAACAGCTTGTTAGGTCACAGCCCAGATGGATCCAAATCCCAGGCACCCATGCCCTGCCCTTGATATATCTGAGGTCTGGGAGTTCCAAAAGCCCCACTGTGGCTGCTGGAAAGGGGTCAGCAGCAGGCTGAGGCCAACCAGCCCTCCCACAGCACTGGGTGAAAGCCCAGCAGGGAAGGCTTGCCATCCTTGAGTTTAGCACAAGTTTGCTCAGCTGTCGCTCTTTCTTTGCACTTCATGCACATTTAAACAAAAAGCTTCCACTCCCTTAAGAAAGGCAAACAGCAAGTCCAGCTCCTGTTCTCTTCCACACCACCTCCAGTCCTAGGCTATCACCAAGGCGTTAAGGCTCACCCCTCGGACAACTCCCCCCGGCCCCAGCAGATGTCCTCACTGCCTGCCCCCTTCACTCTCCCATGGCTGCAATGAGCTGGGATGGGGTCAGCAGGTCCCCATCGCCCCTTCCCAGAGGCTTCTGCCACCCTGCGCAGCCGCCCTGGTGCTGGTGCATTGTTAGTGAGCACAGCCAGGCAGGGATGTGATTGATCGCCAGGGAGAAAGGCCAAAGCCGTGACGGGTCGTTTAACAATTTCAATTAAACTCTGCAGTGCTCAGATGCAGAGGGGAGGGGAGAAAAAGAAATTAAGAAGAGGAATGTTTCTACTGCTGCTCCGGGGAACCTCAACAAAGCACAGCCAGGGCAGTGGGAGCAGTCTCCTCTCCAGCTATGAGTGACCACGGCATCATCCCCATGTCCCCCTCCTGAAGGCAGGATATCTGCTCATGCTGACTCTAATCCTCCCAACTCAAACTTTCTCTCTGCCCCTCCCTCCTCCACACCCCCAGCAGCCTTGCAATAATAGGTGCTGTGACCCACTTGTACAGCAGCACTTGCGCAGGGATGAGGGCTGCGCACAGTGAATATTAAACAATGTGTCCCTGAAGTTCCTGCTGCCGGGACTGGCACTTGATTCTTGCTTATGTGCAATGACTTTTTTTAGGCACAGGAAGTCCCGGAGGGCTAATCACAGCGACAGAACTCTGAATCCACTGAGACAGCAGAAGGACTCATAGAGGGATTTAAAAAAAAAAATTCAGCATCTCAGTCTGTCATATGGAAAAGGCACTTTAACAAGCAACAAACGCTCTACTCACATGGCATAGGCAGGAGGAGGCAAAGGGAAGCATAAGGGATTGGCAGTGGTTGCCCCCCATGCAGTGGCTCAGGACATGCAGACAGTGCCTTGCTGTAGCGTGGGCTTTTTGCTCCCCCGCCTTATAAAGGAGTAACATGAAAATAAGCACAGCGAAGGACCTGCTGACGCTGCTTCAAACGGGGGAGTTCAGTGCACTCATTCACATGGGTGCCCCATGGCTGGAGGGAGGGAAGACGCCAGAGAAAAAACAGACGGGCTTTAACAGGGAGAGAGGTATTGGAGGAAGCAAGTGTAAACTCACCCCCGCCTCCCCAGCAGACGGGCAAGGAAAGCTGCAGGGGCCCCAAGCCTGCCCATGTTATGCTGCCTGGCCACAGGACACCCGCATGGGACCCAAGCTGCAACTGCTGACATTATTTACTGCCTTGGAGTGGCCTCCAGGCCTCCCACACAAGCAAGTCTGTCTTGCTCCAGCCCTGAGATCTGCCCTACATAGGCTGCTGCCCCAAACAAGCACAGATCCTGAGCACTGAGCAGAGGCAAAGGCACCCGGTCCTGTCACCTAAGGAAGGGGAACCCAGCCTCCTCTGTGATAAAAGCAGGCTCAGTGCTGGCTCCAGTGGGAAACAGCAGCCCAGATAGATTTGCAAAGCTTTGGCACTAGCCAAAGCCTTCCAGGAGCCAATCCTGGGGATTTTATCCCCATCTCACACTGAAAATCTCCAGTATAACTCACATTTCCCAGCACCAGCTTCTCTGCCCTGAACTTTTTTTTTTTTCCTGAGAATTAGAGCTTTTTCTCCAGACTGATTTTCCCCACTCACTCCAGTTTCTCCCCCAGTTTTCCTGCAGAGACCCCTGAGACCCTCCCACAAGGTGCAGCCTGGATGAGAGCCAAAGCCAGGCAGGCTCTTTGGGAGATTATATGAACACTTTGCTGCAGGGAGCCAATTCTGGATCTGTTTTGCCTGTATTAACTTCACAGTCAGAGTCATCCCTTCAGGCTCTAAGCATGGGACAGGGATTTCTCCGGCCAATCCTTGCCCAGAGTGGCTCCCACATCCCACACAGGACCTGTGCAGTTTTCCCTGCTCACACGCCACAAGCAAGCACCCTTTTATTTACTTTCCCCAGTTTCCTCCTCTCTGCAAGTTGCAAGCAGTGACCGGAGTTCCTACTCATGAAGATCAGCCGTCTGCAAGCTCTGTAGCACTAGGTCTGCTCCTCCACCTTTTACACCCTCTGTTTCCAGACTGAGTTGTCAGGTACCTTCAAGACACCAGGGTCCCCCAGGACCCTCACAACACCACTGGGAGGTGGGCTGTTGGCCCATCAAACTCCTAGCATGGGTCGAGCTCGCTGTTTGCTTCGAGCCTGCTTGCAGCTGACCTTTCCAAGCACACATGAAAGAAATCAGCACTGCTGAAGGGTTAAACATTACCAGACTGAAATTCAGGGCTTTACAATTGGTTCCAGTCAACTAGCTTGGATGATAATTTTTCAAAAGATAAATACAAAGTAAGTGGCAAATGGTGAAGACCCTTTGTACCACATCCCAAGCAGCTCCGTGGTCTCCCCTGCTATTTGTTTCCTTTTGCCCTTCACTGCTCAGTGCCTACACTTGAGGCCCCCTGGCCCTGAGCCCAAAGGGAACCCAAGTCCTGCTGGGAGGATAGTTTACAGCTCAGTCGTTCATCAACACAGGCTGCATCCACACCTCTAACCACAGCATAACTCTTCCATGGGAGTTCAAAGTCTGCACTAGCGCCCCAGCTCAGACACTGAATGAACCCCACACAGAGCCCATGGCCACAGCTTGCGGCTTAGGACACGCAGTGATGTCCAGAGGAAGCAAGGAACCCAGCAGCCATGCACTCAGATACTCACTGCTCTTGGACGCTTTGATCTTGGCCACCAGCTTCTGCACGCCAGGTATGTCCCCATTCTTCACAGCCTGGATCAGCTCCTGCTCTCGCCCCATTGCAGACAGGTGGGAGGAGCAGCACAGAAGGAAGAAGCCTTCAGATCCCAATAGTTTATAAAGCCATGGAAATAAGTCTGTAAATCTGTAAAATATGCCTGGATAGGAGGTGAAATCCAGCAAGAAGAATACCTTAAAATCCCATGGGACGTAAAAAAAAGAAGGAATAAGTCTCCCTGTCAGCAGCAGAAGTCCCTTCCTTCATTGGGAGCAGTGGGACCCAGATGGGGTTAGGCTGAAGAACATGCCATCAGTCAAAATGAGGAGAATCCAGTGCTGCAGGACCAGTGCCTGGCCTCACGGAGTCTACAAGAGCAAATGAGGCAGCTCAGGGCAGGACAGCCAACGGGGCCAGCATTGGGATGCTGCCAAACCTGCGCTGGACTCTGCAGCCAGAGGTGCTTTGCTTTGCTGCCCTTGCCAGGCTCTGCCACACTGATGAGTCCCTAATCCTTCCCAAAGGGATTACAGGCTTGTTGCCATCTGGAAGTTATAGATCCTTCCTCTCTGGTGCTCATTAGCCCTTTTGTTTCAGCTTTCCTCTTGGAAATGATGCTGCAGCCACAGTGGGAAGCCCCGCACACAGACGAGCCCTGTTGCAGGCTGGCACAGCAGCCCAGGACCTGAGGAGGGAAAGAGCAGAGTCAGCCCTCAAAGACCATTTACCTCCTGGCTGGTACAGTCATGATAGCTTTTGTATCCGCATCGAAGAACAAATACTTTGACTATATTTAGTCCTGGCAGGACTTGGCTCATCCTTGTGCTAAAAGAAGAGGGAAGAACCTGTGGAGGAAGCCTCCTGTAGGGGAGCTGTGGATGGATGAGTGGTACTGCCACTGCTCCTTCCCTGTTCCCACAGCCCATGGGGCTGTCCACGCTGTACACTCCCAGTGACCACAAATGGGGTCCAGGTCACTGCAACTTCTCCCTCTCCCCTCTGCTGCTGTCAGCATCCAAGTGATAGAACTGAGGAGGTTTTGCTAAAGTCCTCCAGAGGTGCTAAGACTGGCAGAACCTGCCCGGCACCTTTCCCATCTGGTAGAGGGACAAACCCGGGCCCTCCAAGCTACCATGAAAGCTCAGTGCCCTGGGATCCAATACACTCTTTATCCAATACACAAATGCTCTTGAGCCCAAGTGAGCACTGAGTGCAAACCAGTAGCACAACCATGCTTGGGGGAAAGCAACCAAACCCCTGTCCAAGCTGTACAGGGCATCCTGAAGAGGGCCCAGGCTCCTGCAGCCATTCATGTCTCCCAGCCCACACTCTGCCCTGTGCCTGGGTTGCCTAAACAGGGCAGTGAGAAACTTTCTCCTGGTTCAGGGCCATGTAACTGGCAGGCTGCTCTGAAGCCCCAGGGACAAGCATGCAAGCAGGAGGGCAGGCACCATGCATTGTACCAGCTGCTCGTCTGTCACATATCGCTCCACCACTCCAACCCAGGTTGGATGGGAACCAGCTTCAGTGTACCCCAACCGCTGCCTAGGTCTGTTGTCTCCCTTTCCAAAGCACTCACCCTCAGCTATTTAAATAACACTGGGTGCTGCTACTTCTGAACAATCGAGGTCACTCTTTTGAGGACAGAACACAAAGTAGGAGAAAGAATGCAATAGTGGGAGAAGTCTGCCTGGTTCAGGGGCAAGAGCAGAAGGGACATCCCAGCACCTCATAAGACCCCCACATCAAGCACAGTGTTGCTCACCCCACCCACTGCAATACTGTCAGCTGCAGCCACCTGCAAGCACAGATCCCCAGCACCAGGCTCCCCTTGCTCCAGCCCTTCCCCAGGCACAGCCGCAGAGACAATGCTCCCATGCAGGTGTAACTCCTGGGACAAGACAATGCCCAGGTTCCCATACCAGGCTGAGGATTTATCTCCCTGTTGTCATTCCCTGAGACTCTGGGTTTGCTGACTGAGGACCCCTCAGTGCAAGGCTGCCTGGGAGTTAAGCGCCTGATGCCAAAGCTCATGCACACGTAGGTTAGATATCACATCTCTTACCACAGGGCACCCACACCAGCTTACCTAGAGTACAACAGAGTTTCAACTACTGGACTCATAACACCTTGCCACAAACAAATTGCTTCCCAAAGCTTCCTGCAACCCTCTGTCTTCAAAAGTATTTATTTCATTTCACTCAGTGCACTGTATCCAACTCCACACCCCTCTGCAAGCACAAGATACAAATACAGGACCGTTGAGAATATTTACACATTTATTATCCATACAGCTTCACCTAGAAAACAGCCCCACGCTGCTGCCTACCTCTCCTGGAGCACACTAGCCTCGACAAACAACTCTGAAGTACCGAGAGCTCCGAATACCGATCTCCACCTATCCAGCCTCACAAGAAAAGAGCAGCAACAAAGGCAAGACTCGATGAAGGCACAAAGCTGGAAAAGCAGAAGCAAACATCCCTCCCACCGGAGCAAAGCGAGGCTTCATCCCACAAATCCACCCGGAGATCCGAAGTACCTGAAACAGTCCTGCAGCCGCGGGAAAAGAAGGGAGAGAAGGAAAACAACCACCGAACAATTTACGTAAGTGGGGAAGGAAAGATGCTAAGGAGAAGTAGGCAAAGGAAGTCGGTCTGGAGGACTGGGGGAGAACCTCACCTACCTCAGGAAGCCCCGCGGGGTCCCGCTCCGCCTCCCACCACAGCGTTGTAATCCAGCGGTGCTCCGAGGGAGCTCCGCTCCACTTCGGGCGAACCGCCCCGAGTTCTGCGCGCTCCGCGTCCCGAGCAAAGAGGCTCCGCAGACCCACTCACAGCCCGCCGAGCCGCACCGCCTGGATGGGCCGGGCCGAACCGAAAAAAACACGGTCCTGGCCCCAAGCAGTCGCTTCTCCGCTCCCACAGCACTCAGCCGGGTCCCGTTCGGGCTGACCCCGTCCTCGCAGGAAATCCCTCCCCGGGCCGGCCTGATTGGAAAAAACCGGCGGGTTGTGCGGGCTGGGCAGGGCCAGGCTGGCTGTCACTCACTGTGATGCGCCGCCAGATTTGGGCAGGGGAAGGGCGGGGAGCTCTGGAGCTCGGCTCCTCGGTCCCGCTCTGCGCTCCCCGCCCCGGCTCTGCCAGCTCGGCTCCCGAGAAGAGGAGGCTCCGAGCTCAGCGCTGTGGTTCTGAAGGCTGCTGGGTCCTTCCAAATCGGAAGCCCGCAGCCCCTCATCCCAGCCCCGCACTCATCCCGCTTTTCCGAACCACTCTCTTCACTCTTCCAAATCGCCCCCCTTTTCTCCCAGCCCTCAGCAGAAAAAGCGGAGCAGAACCCAGCGCTACCTCACAAGCACTGTTCTCTTGAAACAAGGGAGTGCCTAATAAAGCCAGACAGCTTTTGCTTCATGATACCACAGGATTACCAGCATCTGATCAGCTTAAAAACACACAGAGGCTTTAATTTTATTCACTAAGTGTTTAGCCCACAGCCCAAGGGGAGGTGCAGACAACTCTTAGGCCCAAACACAACCCCAAAAGAGGGTTCCTTGAGCAGTCCCACTGCGAGGGAGGGCAGAGGGTGAATCCTCACCAGGAGGAGCTGATGCTTCCAGAAACACCCTGCCTTATAAGTTCAGGAATAAAGAGATCATTATACACATCTAATTATAAATGTCAACATTTTACAGCTTCTGTGTTGAAGCATGAAGCCCTAAAGTAGCCCTGCTAGGAAGTGCTGGGAAGTAAAAGGTCTTGTTATTTCTTCTTTGAATTTTGTCAGAGCTTGTAAAGTACATTTACATTTATAATAATCCCCTAAATTTATGCAGCACCTTTTGTCCTTTTAAGGATCTTAATTAAGCTTTGCAGCTCCCTGAGCACAGACTGAACCAGCTTTTCGAAGAGTAGCCTAGACTCTGCTTAGTATAAAACAGGTACCCCAATACTGCTTTGTGCAGGATAGGACTTCACCTCCACCCCTCTGTAGCACAGTTACACCATGTGTGTTCCATGGGTATTCCCACCCTGAGGTTCAGCAACACACACGTAATTAAAGCTGGGTCATTTAGGCTTTAATCTCTGCAGTCATACGCACCCTTTGAGTAGGGGGTGCCACAGGGAAGTTCACTCCCGTTTCCTGGATATCCACAGCCTTTGAACACAAAATCACATATGGGCACACCTAACCCTGCAATCTAAACCCTGCACTTCCGTGTTCCAGCCCTAGCAGCAGACAAGCAGATGAGAATTGCCTCAGCAGTCTGGATTTCCTATCCTGTATCTCACAGCTGTCATTTAACTCCTGGGGGGTTAAACAGCTCTTCAGTGATCCACAGCACAGAGACCTCCCAAGGGCTGCAGCCCTCCCTGCCTTGCAGGGGTGACATAGCCCTGTCCTTACACTCATTTCAGACCAGGAATGAGACAATTGATTCAACTGCCACTACAGAAGAAAAGTCTTTCATAATGTGTTGCTATTTCTCAGCCCAGGAGCAACTTGTACTTTAAGAGAAGCTTCTGGGTCGGGGGCAGCCCCAGGAGGGTGTCTAAGAGCCCAGCCCTGCCCTTCGACCCCGCCCCCATTGCGGAACGCGCGCCAGCAGCACCCGGGCCGCGGCCCCACAGGGCAGATTGGCGCCCGACGGCTGCTGCCCAGGCCGAGCTTCTTTGGGCCAGCGAGGACCCTCGTCCTCGGGGCGATGTTGCCATCTAGAGGCCCACGCTACAATGATCGTCTTGTTGCACGCTGTTGGGAAGGCTTTTTTTTTTTTTTAATTTAAGGCAGCACGTAAAAGCAGCATTTTGAGGTAGTAACTGAGCAGGAGGAGCACGTATCATGCTCTCCCGGTTGGGATGTTTGACTTAATGTCAATACACAATGCTCTGCCAGCTCTCTCCAGCCCATGGCTTCAGCAGCTGAATAGTGACTGGAACTCAGCATGGTTCTTTTCACAGAACA